>JACDOX010000101.1:307068-347685 GCA_014549065.1 Cardinalis cardinalis | reverse complement strand
CCAAAAGGCCCCTGCACCCAGGCCCTTTGCAATAAGCCCCAAGTTCCATGACCTGGCTGCAGAGATCTCTCATCTCCGTCCGTCCCGACCCCGTCCTGCCCCCCGACGCTCCTACAGTGGCTTTGCAGAAACAACTTGCAGGCTACTGATGTTGACTTCAGCCTCCACAGTCAGGCTTCCAGGATCAAATTCTCAGAGATGAGGAGAGAAGGGCTGCATAGTCTTGGTCTCTGGCCATCTGTGCTGGGAAAACTGTCCAGTTTTATTTACATTTGCTGAAAGAGACACCTGTGTTCCAATGTCCTGCCTTAGTCACACCCAGTTAAACCCCATGGATGAGGTTTAACAGTGCAGTGTGGGATGTGCATTTTAAACAGGTACAGCTACTTGTTGCAAAACTGAGAAATATATTAGTTTGTTGGGACAATGTCCTGTGGCCTGGGTTGGTGATTTGGTGGGCCTTTGTCTTTTAGGCAGAATCATAGAATGGAAATCATGAAAGGATTTGGATTGGAAGTGACCTTAAAGATCTTCTGTTTCAGCAGGTACACCTTTCACTAGACCAGGTTGTTCCAAGCCCYATCCAACCAGTCTTTGGTTTTGGTTTTTTTTTTCCTTGAGTTGTCTTTTCTGGGATATTTTCTGGTTAATTCCTTAATAAAAACTTCAGTGGCAGAGGAAGCAGAAACCAGGTCCTCCTCCCTAAACTTCCCAGTTTATAGCATCATACACCTAAAGTGATGTTCTTTCATGTGTTCACCAGCACCCTCTGTGCCTGGGAATTTCATTACCTTGGGAATGTGTAGCCTGGGAGCAGTGTGGGCCTGGCTCCAAGCTGGAGTCACTCTGGTGGTCTCTTGATTTATTAGAGTCTGTCAAAGAAAAGCGGTAATTGAAGCATTTTAARTACCATTTCCTATAAGAGTAAATACCCCAAGTATACAGGGAATTCAGAATTAAGTTCCCTGCAAATGAAGAGAAAATAAACAGATGAGTAAGCGTCTGTTTTGATCATATGAAGAGTTCCTTAATTTAAGGGAAGCTATTGAGCAACAGTGGAGCAATTCAATTCCCTCAACATGCCTCAGTAATCTGGGATGTCAATAATATCCCACAGTCMCAATTCTTCAGCTGTGCAGGATTGACTAACAGGATGTTTAACCAGCACATCCARGCCTTCCCAGTCACCAAACAAAGGCAACTGGACAGTTGGGAATGCAGTGAAGCTCAAGGCTGCCCTGTAACTGGGTACATCACATCCAGGACTTGGCTTTGTGGCTTCAGGAGAATTCCCTGAAGGAGAATGGTCATGATCACTAACTCAGAGTTACCCTGTCAAACTGAAAAGAGGAGCTTTAAACAGGGGAATTCCCACATCCCGTGGGATTCTGAGCACTGGGTTTTTACCCTGTGCCGTGTCAGATGCCCAAAATGCCTGGATTTTGGATRAAAACCCATCAGTGATGTTATGGCAGCTCATGTTGCTGACATGACCTGCACTGGTTGGGAATTGCCYCATCACTGAAAGTGTTCAAGGGCAGGCTGGATGGGGCTCTGAGCAGCCTGGTCTGGTGGGAGGTGTCCCTGCKCGTGGCAGGGRTGRAACTGGATGAGCTTTARGGTCCYTTCCACCCCAAACCATTCTTGATTCCACAATGAAATGTTC
Source organism: Cardinalis cardinalis (assembly GCA_014549065.1). Lineage (NCBI taxonomy): Eukaryota > Metazoa > Chordata > Aves > Passeriformes > Cardinalidae > Cardinalis > Cardinalis cardinalis. Next base: position 346,019 of record JACDOX010000101.1, on the reverse strand, counting down.
ACATCAGCCTTAAAATGAAAGGGTTGTGCTCAGCTGTACCTCTGTAAATCTGGGATGGTGACAGTAGTCTGTAACTGGGAAAGTTCATGGCATTTCAGGATCTGCCGGATCTGCAGGAGGCTGGAGATTGCAAAAACATTGACAATTTTTTCTTGACACGCATTCTTCTGTGTATTCTTTTTAATTGGGAAGTAATTGAGCAATTCTTTGTTGAGTTCCCATGCCACTTCATTAATTCAGCAGTWGTTTTACAGGAAAACAATGTCTGTGGGATGTTTTTGGGATGTCTCAACCTACCAGACGTGGTTTGACTGATGATGGGTTTAGTCAYGATGCTGACATGCTCCTTCACTGTGGTTCTAATTATTTTTTTTAGAACGAATTGTGGTTAATTAGCAAGCTGCTTGCAGCTCGTGGAGCTTGTAGCAATATCAACAGTTGTGGTGTAAGGTGCAAAACAACTGGGGCTTTGCTGAGCTGCAATAACCATTTGAGCCATCAGAAAAGTTATTTACAATAGCCAAATCTTTACATGTTCAACTGAAATAAGATAGAAAATCTTTAGTTTGACCAACCATTTGACTTGTCATTAGACTTCCATGTAAAATCCATGTCAGAAAAAGGGAATTGGAGATGCAGAGAGGCTGTGGTTGGGTGACTCCTCTTTGATCTGCTGGGCTGTGTGGTATAGCACTCACCCTGAGTGCAAGAAACCAAATGTAAACCCCTCTGCTGCCTTAAAGGAGTTGAATAGCTAATACCCAGCTCAAAGGTTAATTACCAATTGCTGCTTATTTGCTATATTTAGTATCCTTCATACTCTTTTTTTCTTGTTGAGCTGTGTAGCAGAGTACAAGTTAATTACCATGGGTTTTTTTCATGCTTTTAAGCCCCATCTTTGGTCCATTCTCTGAGATTACAGAGCCACATTTTGTGAGATGCTACTTTTATCATCTTGTGTGCAGTATTAAGCAGGTTTTCTTGTGCCATGTGTCAGCATGGATCCCTTGCTGCTGGTGAAAAACAGACTGAGTAGCAGAAGTTGGATATTCTGCCTTGATATGTGTATGGGAGTGAAAGAAGAAGGTGCTTCACACTCATGGGAACACAAGAGCCCTGTTTTCGATTTCCCTTTTAAATTCTGAGCTTCTGCATTGCTTAGAAAAGATGTTTTTCAGAGGACTTGGTGATCAGAGGGAGTTCTGAGTGGATCAGTTTTATGTGGTTTCTGAAAGCTGCAGCTCACTTGTCTCTTATCCTTATGGGTGCCTTCCGGCTCAGGCTATTCTGTGATTRCCATTGCTTGTGCACTCTGGAGTTTTCTCCAGCTCCTGGATAATAAGTTATTTTTTAGYGAATAGTAAAGGTGTCACGAGGAATTCTGCTATAGGCTTGGAGTGGTTTCAAACTGCTCCTGGCTTGCAGTGGTGCTGCTGCTTTAAGGACCAGATTTACATATTTTGTGTTTGAAAGATTTACAGGATATCTCACCTGCCTGTATAGGAAGATGGAGCTTTCATGACAGGATTAATGTCACTGGGCTACAAGGATTAATTGTCCTTCCTCCGCCCCAGCCTGCTCATGAGGGGCTGGTGAGCTCCTGCTGGCTGAGCTGGAGGGGCTTTCACATCCAGCCCTGTGCCTTTTGGGGGAATTAAACCAAGCTTTTGCATCACTCTGTGCAGGAATCCTCACCTGGAGAAAGACCAGGAGCTGGAGCATCTCTCCAGGCTTCTGGTGCTGGAGGGTGGGAGGCAAGCAAGGTGGCTGTCAGAGCTCAAAGTGATGAACTGCTGGCCAAATCTGGGCCCTCTGAAAGCATTTTGCTGTCATTTGAAGAGTGTTTTCAAAGTCTCTGGAGGTCTTTGAGTGAATGGACACAGCTTAGCTCACAGTTTCCTCTCCTGGAGCTGGGGGGACACAGGGTCAGCTCCAGGAAGGTGCAGGACTGTATCTGCTCCTGATTGTGCACAGTGACATTATGGTACTTTGGCTTTGCCTTTTCCACTCTTTTATTTTCTCTTTTCTTCAGTTCTGTGACGAGATGAGGGGGGGAAGAACATTCTAGGCTTGTTTTGAGATTTTAAAGTGACATGGAATTACTGGCTTGTATGGAGCTTMTCAGTCATCTTAGATGTGATTTTCACAGCCTGCTGTTGTTTGTGTCTGCAGAAATGAAGTCTCCAACACTACAATAAATGTTACCTGAAATTCAGCCTTCTGAAGTGATAATATGTGCTAAGTGTGTGGGTGGATATGGATATGTACAGATGTGAGGGCAGTATATCCCCACATATATTTACATAAAAACTATAGATTTTAATATAGCATGAATTGACTCATATAATTTTCAAAATTGCTACAAAGAAAAAATAATTATTCTAATTWTGTTTACATTGATGTTATARTTTCCCTAGTTAGAGAAATGTGTGKTTTTTTTCTGAAGATACTTGATTTTAGAGCTTTTGTCATCCAAAACTCAATCATTCTTTTTTCCCTGGGTGAGGATGTTAAATCCCTGCTTTCACCARGCCAGGGAAAAGCTGCATTAATGTAAGCAGGGTCAGAGCTCACTGGGTATGCTTACTGCTGAATTAATAAATATTTAGGAAAATAAATAGGTGTGTCACAAGTGGTAAAATTGCTTTATACACCAGAAGATGAGATTTAGCAGAAATGAAGTGTGTGTTTGCCCCACATCCCAGCAGCATTCAGACTCACTGTTTTGACTGCCTGATTTCAGATCTGTGCTCACAGCAAGATGGAAAGGGTTTTCATTTCAATGCTGAAGTCAATAATTATGGAGGTTATCATTTTCATGCTCAGAAATTCATGTCATTTTCATAAATCATTCATCTCATTTCATAAATCATGCTTTACAGCTGGAGAATGGAAACTTATTGCTGGACATTGATGAAAATCTTGTTTCAGTCACTCAGGTAAGGTTGTGACGCTAAAAAATATTTTAAGGAAATATAGCTGAAATCATCTATAGGAGTAATGCAATTGGAAAATGTTCAGCTTGGGATTAACTTCACTGGAACGTAGCTAATATCAGATGTGAATAATCTTAATGAAGCATAAGGGGTGAAATCAGTTCTGTAGTGACAGTGAAATCACAGAAATAAAAGATAAGTGCTTGGTGTCCAGGATCTCATGTGCTGCAAGTAGATAAAGGCAGCTCTGTGTCAGAGCAGATGCATTCATTTATTCAGGCTGAGAACTGAAGAAGGAGAAAAAAGACTCCTGAACCATTTGGGACTTTAAAATGCACCTCCAAGGGTTACTGTTCAAAGCTCCAGTCAGTAAATGAAGGTGTTGTGTTCCCACTGAATTTGTGTTTACATTCTCTCATGTGGTTCTGTAGCTCCTGTTGTATATGAGGTTGATATTCTGTAAAAAAATAATTCCCCTGTAAATGTATTTCTTTTTCCTGGGGAATATTGTGAGTGAGGGTTTATTATAACAAAGTGCTGTTGACTTTCCTATCACTCTCTCCAGCTGCCTGTWTAGAAATGTGTCTGCAGAGCTTTAACAGAATTATATCTGTGAAGAATATCCAAAGATCCATCACCTTGAAGCACTCTGAAAAGTATTACTATTCCCATTATCCAGGAGTATGGAGGCACTGGGATCTGAGTTACCACCTTTCAGATGCATGTCATATAATCCAGAGTTCAAAAGTATACTGACTATCAATTTCCAGTATTCCTGTGAAACCTATCCTATTTTTTCCACCAGAAAAAAAAAAAATGTATAACTTTGCACACAGCTGTGTGTACCCTGCCCTTCCCCATCCTCCCTGGCTTGCTCATCTGCTCCCTTTTGCTCATGGAAATGACACAAACGTTCCTTGGGAGCAAACAGTGAGTAGTTCCCAAGGGGGGCAGGAGAAGRGCAGGTTTGGGGTGCTGCTAAACAAGCAGTTTGGAGAGTGAGAGGAAAGTGGCTCTTGGAGTGTTTCAGTGTCACCTGACACCTCTTGAGTCAGGAGTGCCTACAGGAGGCTTGAAGTGATTTCCAAATGAGTGCTGCTGTTGTCATTATTCCCACTTTSCTGGGCATTTTAACAACACATTTTAATGTGTTTGTGCACACTGCAGAAGGGATTTAGGCTGGATTTGTTGCTTGTTTGGTTTTTTTGGTTTTTTTTTTGTTTTTTTTCAAAAGCTACTCCTGGCAGTATTTTCCTACAGAGCATTAGAATAGGTGTGCCCTGAAGAAAAGGAGCCTTACCCTCTTTTTCCCTTCTGCATTTCCATGCAGATACTTAAAGGGATATCTAAGCCCATAAGAAGAAAATGCATTGTCATAGCACTAAAGCAATATGATTATTTTAATATAAAACATTATGGGACAATATGTGAGATAATTCATGACATGAAGCTGAGAATCAACAGAGCTGCTTAGRCAAATTCCAGTTCTAACTGATTGTGGTGTTGCTTTTATGTGTGGGAATGGAGAGTGGATTGAAAGATTTAAAAATAAATGTATAAACTTTTGATATGTGTAGTCTTACTCCTTAAGGGATAATTTTTAATGGATTAAAAAGTTAAAGGCAGGAAAAATTCTTGGGGTGATCTTGGTCCCTTGGAAGGCTGTGAAGCCTGACCTGCCAGTCTGGTTACTGTCCAAAGCATTCAGGGGCTGCTTTTGCAGGACAAGACTCAGCTGAATGTCAAACCTGTCTGTGTGACAGGAGGATCCTGGTTTTGTGTGCCTAAGATGGGGAGGAGATTCAATGAGCTAAATTAGGATTTGCATTAAATCTTGTTCATAATGAGAATTGTGCCTTCCCACATCTTGTGGGTGTGATACTGGGAAAACCAGTGAGAAAGGTAGTGAGAAGAAAAAATTCTGGGTTCTCACCAAAGCTTTCCAGTATAACCACCCTGATAGGGGGGTGGATGGGGTTTAGATTTCCTGCAGAGCTCTGAGGGATCTGTGCTTTAACATCCCTGAACTCATTTGCAGGTGGGTGGGAGGCAGTAAAGTTGCTCTAGAACACGTGAAGGAACTTTGATTATGCAGCCACTCAAGTTCCTTCTTATAATAGAGTGTGTTTTCTCTTCTGGTCCAGTTAGCCAGGCCTGCATGGGTGACCTGTTTTGAGCTCCCAGTGAAGGGCATCCCAAGGAAATATTTCTAACAAGAATTARATGTACAGCCACAAACTTGCAATAACCCAGTTGTGCATCCTCCTTCAAGTCCACTTATCCAGGTCACACCTGTCCCATGGGCAAGGGGAAATCAGGCAGCACTTTAAAACCCTTCCCTTCTGTATCCTGCTGGCACTCCACGTGCTGCTGCCATGCTGTAAGACCTTGAAGTGAGGGTTTAGAAGAGGAGCCAGGGAAAGGACTGGCCATAAATCATGCTTGGAGCTCACTGATGTTAAAGGCACAGCAGTAATGCATCCAGTCCTGTTCTGGATAGTTGTTTCATATTTTATTCATTTTTTTTCACTTTGGAGAATTCCCTACAGAATTATTTTAGAGTGAGTTGTTAGCTATTTGGGTCCATTAGCAATATTAAAATCCCACTRTTTGAGCCTGTGTGCTTCTTCCATGTGGGACTTCACAGTTGAAGCCTGAAGGACTTTGGGGACGTTTATCTTGTTTGCTTTTACCAGAGAACTTTACAAGTTGTAGCTGCTTAACTCATAGTTTCTTCTCCTCAAAAGATAAACGGAAGTTTGTTTTTTTATTTTACAGGCTGTTACCCAACTAGAGCTTTTTGGGGACATGTCCACTCCTCCTGATGTAACCTCTCCCCCAGTGAGTACCCAGGGAAACTGCACTGTGTTTTGCCTGCATGCCATTTYCAGCACATTTATTGAGCACATTGACAATTTGTGTCCTCAGCCATTCCAGTGGGGAGGATTTCAAAGTAGTTTTTAGGTTTCAGGAAAATAAAAATGAAGTAAATTGAACGTGCAGTCCCTGCTTCACAGCGATGTGCAAAAATACCTTTGATTTTTATTTTTCTGCTCTGGTGTTAAGTGTCACATAGGGTGCAACCTGAGCTGCAGATCTGCGTCCCTGTGTTTGTCAGAGGGAAATGCTGCACTGSGCTCTCACTGCTCTGCAGAAGATCCAGTTACAGCCTCGTGTTTCATGTCTCTGGATCTACCAAGCACAGATCCCAGAACTGCTGTTAAAGGAGGGAAGTAAAGACAGAGGGAAAGGGCTACATGTCTTTTAAGGGCAAAAAATAATGTCTTGACATGTTTTTCAGCATTATAAGTTAACAAAAAAATTTCATATAAAGTTTTAGAGCCTTGCATTAAGCTGTAGGGARGAGTGAATATACTGAGAAAATCCAGGTGCTGTGACGTCAAGAGCCTCAGATCTCCAGTATATTCTGGATCATGTTTGGGACTGGATGTTCAAAGCCCTTTCTGCTCATCCTCAGTTTACTCAATTGGATTTGGCTTCTTCTTTAATGTAGACCTATGATTCTGGTCCTGGTGGTTAACTAGAAGGAATATTTATTCAGTTTTCCATAAATCCTGTAGATATTTCATTTGCCTTAACTGTTAATAGTAACTTAAAAGTTAATGCCTTCATCACTGCCTTTCCCTTTTTTCACCTAACGTCTAAAATCACAAGTCTGTATGTTCTGGAGAAAGAAATTATTTTGGTTGTGTTGTATTCCAGGCAAATTTCACCTTAATTTTTTTTCCTCTGATAGAAAGTTTCTCCATTTCTTTCTTTTTCTCCCATCCCCAGCAAATTCCAATACTTCTATTTCTATTGCTTCTTTCCTTCTACATCTTCCCATTCTTTCTTCTTTCTCATTCTTCACTCCAAACCTGGATTTTTAGAGCTCCAGGTGATGTGACAGCAGTGTGCAGCAGAAGCTGCAGCTGATACCTCACCCTTGTGTTTTCTGCCTGTCTCCCTGCAGACTCCTGCTACTCCAGGTGATGCCTTTATCCCATCTTCATCCCAGTCACWCCCTGCTAGTACAGACATGTTTGGTTCTGTACCTTTCAGCACTGCTGCCGTACCCTCAGGTAAGGAATGCACTGGAATTAAAGCCTGGAATCAGATTTGGGGATCAGTGCCCAGCTCTGGTTTGCATTTCAGTWCTTGGGGCATTGATTTTAGCAGGGTGGAAGTGGGGAAGGCTTTTRAGGTCTGTGCTTCAGGGCAAGGCAAAGCAGGGAGTACATTAGTTTGAATTTGCCTACATTTTTTAAAGCAGAAGCCAAAAAAGTCACTGGGAGTTCAAGCATAGTTCAGCCATCTGGACAACAGGACTTCTAGGTACAGGAGCAAGAGAGGAAACAGCATTTAGTTTAAATTTTGGGGGTTCTGTGGCAGCAGTGAATATCCTCTGTTGTCTCCAGTAAACAGAGGCTGAGAATTTGATTGCACTTCAAGGGTATTCCTTTGTCAAATCCTGGAATGTCTTCCTGAGAGTGCTCAGAATTCAAAAGCTGAGTGCATTCTGCACAGGCACTGTGGTTTGATGGCTGATCTCTCCCAGTGCTCCCAGCCCCACTCAGGACAGGAAAGGAGGATGAGGAGGAGGAGGAGGAGTGCCTTCAGTGATTCAGCAGTGTCTTTCTAATTGGTTGCCTCCTCTGGTGGCACCAGATCAGCCCCTGGACCTCAGGCAGGTTACAGGGGCAGGGAAGTGTTTGGGGATAATGTCAGATGGAAATCTTCTCTGCTGGGATGGGGTCTCAATGGGGGTGAGATCRTCTGGAGAATCCATCCTGCACATCTGTTGGAACAGAAATGTATCTGAGCTACTGCTCCTTCCATCACTCGGGAGCTGGGTCTCTCAAAATTCARTTCCTTATTTTTGCATTTTATTGACTTTTGGGCTTTTCCCTATACAATATAGCAGCCACCCTTATGTTTGTGATTACAAAACAGCCTAGAAATAAAGCAAAGAGGAAAAGGTACAGGAGGACTGGGGAAACACTCAGGTTGGAAACAAGAGTTTTAAAGCTGTAGCAGTACTAAAATTGAGAGAGAAGTTAGATTATGCAAAGTATTAGAGGTAAGTATTGAATTTAAATGTGAAACAGCATATCTGTAAAGCACAGTACTTGTATCAGTGGAACATAATTATGTTAGGTAGTTTAATTTGTAAAATGTTTTACAGGAGTTTTAGTTTCAGAGCACTTTGTTGTTGTAAATAAAAAAGGATCAGATSCTGTAATTCCTACACAGTCAAACTCCTGGTAGCTTTAAAGGAGGCTTCAGGTCTGACAGGAAGCAATTATAATTTTGGTTTTAATCATTAATTTCCTCCTCAGCTGGAGGGGGTTATGTTAGCCTAATACCTGAAGCAGTTTGTTGTTAATAGGTATTTAGTGCAGCAGAAGTTCAAGATCTTTTTGATGTTCTCAAGTAATTGGGTAATAACCAAGTGTGAGGGTTTTAATCTGGAATCGTCTGGGTTGGATTTTTTTTATTATTAGTAGTAGTAGCAGCATTAGGATGCAATTTGAGATGATTGCTTTGCAGAGTCCACCAGCCTGTGGTTCTGAGTGTGAGTACTTGTGCAGGGATGTGAATTCAGTGTTCTCAGTTTTCTCTCCCAGTGTGCTGCAGCTCTGCACGTTTCTGATTTATTGTGTCGCTTTTCCCGCGTGCTCTCCGCAGCGCCATTAAATCCTTCCATCCCGTTTGTTTCCCCCCTCCTGCTCTCTTTATTCCCCAAAGGTTATGTTGCCATGGGAGCTGTCCTGCCCTCCTTCTGGGGACAGCAACCACTTGTTCAGCAGCAGTTGGCCATGGGTGCCCAGCCTCCAGTCGCTCAGGTGATGCAGGGAGGACAGCCCATCGCGTGGGGCCAGCCCGGCATCTTCCCTCCCACCCAGCAGCCGTGGCCATCCGTGGCTGGCCAGTTCCAGCCCACTGCCTTCATGCCAACACAAACTGTTTTGCCTTTACAAGCAGCCATGTTTCAAGGTACCATTGCTCCCATAGCCGCCGTCCCACCCACGAGCGATTCCAACAGATCGAGTCCGCAGACAGACAGGCCCAGACAGAAAATGGGAAAAGAAATGTTTAAAGATTTCCAGATGGCTCAGCCTCCACCAGTGCCATCAAGAAAACCAGATCAGCCTTCCCTCAGTTGTACCTCAGAGGCCTTCTCAAGTTACTTTAAYAAAGTTGGGATGGCACAGGAAGCAGATGATTGTGATGACTTTGACATCTCTCAGTTAAATTTGACTCCTGTGACTTCCACGACACCATCTACAAATTCACGTGAGTATTTATGTGCTTTCAGCCATCCCTTTCCTCAGACATGACTGCTCCTCAAAGCACTTCTGTCTCTTTTTAAATTCCAGCCCAGATACTGAGAACCTTCATGCATGCTCTGGCTTAAGAAATGTGTTCCAGCCATAAAGTAAAATACCGTAGAGGAATTTCAGAGGTCATAGAAATGAACAGCCCAGACAGATACCGTCTGAAATTTAATTTCTAATATTAAATGTTGTAGTATTTGTTTTGTGATGGGAACATGCACGCTGGTTGGCAGAAGCCCGTGGCGTTCAACCTTACAACTGGTTTCACTTACGTCCCATCCATACTTCTCAGAAATTAGGGGATGGGTATTTATTTTAGTAGCTTGACATATTGGACACGTGGGGAACTTCATTGGAGAGCTATAAAATAAGCTTATGGTGTTCATAGCATGGCAATGGCGATTTTCCTCTTTYCAGCAGATTGCTGAAAAGAGGAATTCATGAGATTCACCAGGGGTCAGTCAGAGACCTGTTTCACTTACCTGCTACAGGGCAGTTCCTAATGTAATGTAGTGGTGTATCCCACCTTCATAAACACATAGGCCAGACGCAGCCGAACGTAATTTGGAAGTTGCCAAATGAAATCGAACACATGGGATTGATAATGACAACTGTGCCCAAATTTACCTCCTGCAGCTCCGTGTTAGAGAATGATTCTCAGGGATGGTGAAAGTTGAGGAATGTAAAAACGTGAGCAAATTTTGTGCTGAAGTGTCTTTTTGAAGAAATCAGCAGAATAATTGTTGCTGTTGCCTTAATCCTTGTTTAGCTCCCACCCCTGCACCCAGACAGAGTTCTCCATCCAAATCATCAGCATCTCATACGAGTGACCCTGCTGCAGACGACCTCTTTGAAGAGGGGTTTGAAAGCCCAAGCAAAAGTGAGGAGCCTGAGGCTGTGAGTAGCAAGAAGGTTTCTAAATCTTCATTACCTCCTTTTAACTAGAAAAGATAAAAGATGATTAAATGTTGTTCTGTAGTGTCAGAAACAACTTTTCCAGTAGGGCTGGGTGGCGCTTGTGGGGGAGCTGCAGCCAGAATTCCCATCCTGCTTTGGGTTTGACAGCTGATAGCACAGCATTTCTGTTGATGTGCACTAACCCTGCATACAAGGAGCCAAACTCAGAGTTCACATGTGAGGCTGTACATGTTAGATGTATCCAGTCTCCTCTTTAGCACACCAGCAGTCACTTTTCTCATGGTAAGGAAGTTTGAGGTAAAACAACAAACGTGCTGAGGCTGCAGAGAAAGATGTGAGAGTTTGTGTGTTAAAAGATGATGGTTGGTGTTGTCTTGCACATTCTTGCATCCCAGTTGCTTGCCTAGCTACGTTCCTCAATGTTCTGGCCCTCAGTATGTGATTTCTTTGCCTTTATGGACCAAAGCAAGAAATGTTATCCAAGCAATGACTGTCAATCACCAGGTGTCTTAGGGAGGGAGGAGCCCGAGTGAGCCAAAGGCAAGAGGGGGTCGGTACAACAAAAAGTGCAAAATAACCCAAGCTTGGACTTCATGTGTTTCACATGGCTTTCAGGGCCTTTGCAGTTCTGGTTGGCCTGATCCAGTACCTTCTGAAGTCTGTGGCAGCTCCTGCCTGGGCTCCAGCAGGAACTGGTRAGGTGCTTTGGTGCCTGCAGCAGCTGTAGGAAACCGCTACGGCTCTGGAGAGCGGCGAGGCCTCACTCTCTGGTTTTCATGAGATAGGATGTACTTGTTATGCCCACGGCATGAAAATAACCTCGTGTTGACTTTTCACTTTCTATTGTTGAGAAAAAAAGGTGTTATGTTCTTGTATTCTAGCCTGATGGGTCTCAGGCCTCCTCCAACAGTGATCCCTTTGGTGAGCCAACTGGTGATACTATAAGTCCACAGGTCGGTAGCTAGATAGCACAGGTTGGGGTAGGTATCTGTCCTTTTTTTCTCTACACCTTGAGGTGTTCACTTACTCTTCCACCAGTGCCTGCCATTGCTTTCATGGATGCATGGTTTATTTTATTTTTTTTTTTCCTTTTCATCTCTTCCGTTTTACCTCTCCATCCTCCACAGTGTATTCCTYGTGCTTGGTGGTTTGCATGGCTTTTGCCATTCACTGAGTGTTGCAGCTTATGCAAATATGTGTGTTTCAGCTGCCTGCATGCTTGAAAGAAATGTAGACTTATTTTACTTTGTGTTCAAATTCTGAGGGCAAATAGGGAAACTAAGCCATTATTAACAACATATTAGGCAGAGCATTTTTTTTATCAGAGCCACCCTTGCCTTCAGTCAGATGTAAAATATTAAATGGAATAAGACATCTTACCCACAGACATAACAATCATTAAATAAAATTATGTAATGATACATGAATGTCTCTACTCTAAATCAATGGGATAATCAGTAGAAGAAGCACGTTTATTATCTGCATGTAAAAAATATTGAAATGGGTTTGTGTATTTTTATCTCTAACTGCAAATTAAAAACATCTGAAAATTATCATCATTCATATTACCATTGGCATACTGATGTTTTAAAAATTATTCATCAATGTAAGTCATTTAAACCCAGACAGACGGAAAGAAGATCTGTTCATCCTTTGTGTTACAGAACACGTAGAAAATGTGGCTGCCTGTGAATGCTCTGTGATTTGTTTCAATACAGTAAATATATTTTTGCCAAAAAAACAGTGAAGCTACAAAGTTTATGACCGCTGAGCGTTGTTATTCCATCCAAATACTCTCTCTAGTGTTGCTGGTTGAAGAATATGTTTCATTATCTTCTCCCCGTCTGCCACTCCTGTTTGGTATTGCCCAAATACATGACCTGATACAGCTTCTGTGCTGCAGCACAGAGCTCCTGGAGCAAATCCAGAGCAGTGGGAGAACCCTTCCCATTTTTGTACAGAAATTCCACTGGGTTTGCCAGTGATTTACCCATCCTCAGTTTAGTTTCAGCTCCAAATTAATAGTTTCATAAGGAGTCAGTTTACTTTGTGCATTAAATACGATTTTAAAAAACCTTACAGTAACTTAGCTTTGATCCACTTGGGAATAGTGAGGTTCTCTCTTAATAACATGTGGTGCTGTGAGAGGGCRTCTCCCCCTTCTGTAGCTTCACCCATGCTCAGCTTCTGGGGCTGCACCAAAAGTAGCATTGAGCTTTGTGTCTCCTTGAGGCCAGGAGTGACAGTGTGAGGAGAAAGTCAAGCTGGGATGAGCTGCTCCAGCAAGAGCATTCATTATTTACTCCAGTGAGAGCTGCTGCTGCAGATGGATGGTGGCACTTCATAATTTGGCTGTGCCTTTGCCTGACCTTGGCCAGCACTGACRTCCCCAGCTATCCCAGCTTCAGGCCACTCCAAGAGTTCTTCCCTACATCATGAAAGAGGATTTGCCCTTTATCTGAGTYCCACACTCTGGAAACCCACATACATCTGTTTATTATGGTTTATCACGGGGTAGTTCTGCAATTCAGAGCTACCAGGACAGTGTATTACCAGTGGTTGCATATGGTTTTGCTGCATTTTTAGTTAATCCCTGTAGAGCCTCACATCAAATATGTATAATTCCCTGAAATATATGCTGGAAAACGTTAACTAATGTTCCTGATTATTGTATTACATTAATTCCTGAGAGCTGTAGGCAGGAACAGGAAGCTGAACAAAAAAGAAAGCCTCTCTCCAGTGAAGTTCYACTAATGTCATTGTGCCTGTGTGCAGAGGCATTCAGCAGCAGTCTGTAGGAAATCCACTTCCCAAGGCCAGCCCAGCTAATTCTGAAGCCTGGTGTCGTCAGAGCAACGGGAAGTCTAATCCCCATGGAAAATTATCCATTCAGGACTTACTGGGGAGTTGTGTATTGAGCTCTGCATTTGGAGAGAAACTTAATGGGGAGAAACATGTCGTGCAGAAGAATCACAGTGTGCATAAAAGCCACTTTTGTGGCTTAGATGGGAGATTACTTCGCTCTTTAGAAYGTGGTTCTTACCCCAAGAACTGCACAGTAACAACTCAGCTGAATGGACCTCTCAGGAGAGCATTGTGTGCAGAAATGTCAAATCTGTCTGTTCCCAGATCTCTGAAATCAGCTCTGCCTATACCATGTCTTYATTTATCTTGATGAATTCAGAATATCCACCTGCCTGGTTTTTTGTACCCTGATCTTTTCAAGGTACCGCAGCAATTTGGTTTCTTGATTCCTTCTGATACTCTAAATTATCATCTAGTTACTATCTTCTTTTCTCCTATTTTTCCTCTCTTCCTTTTGCAATCTTCCACTTCAGCTCTCAAAATCCTCATCCTTCYAGAAGCAGCTGTTTCTAGAAGTCACCCTTCCAGAAATAGCTATGAGCTCTTAGTAGGTAAATGTGGCATTTTATGGATATATTACATTTTTGTCCCTTTATGGTTAAMGATAAGAAGCAGAAAGGCCCAACTTCCACAGGTGAAATGAGATAAACTCTTTGCAGAGCTGTTTATTGTATTTGGTTGTTTCCCCTTTGTTCATGCATGCTGTTGAGGACAGATAGTGATTTTGCAGAAGAGGTAAAGAGTAAACAGAGTGACTGCCACCTTCAGATTATTTATGTTTAATCCCCACTGCTGCCTTTAGATTATGTGGGGAGTRTTTGTGGTGAAAGGAGAGGGAGGGAAAGAACTGTTTCTCAGCTGTGATCCTACCAAATGTCTTAAACATTTCTTATTGTTGACATTTTACATTAAAGCAGGGAGTTTGAACGGAGGAGCAAACACAGCTCTGTTGAGCTGCTGCCCAGCTCAAAACTTGCACTGGCAATCATTCATGAGAGATTCTCAAGAAACCTTCAAAACATTTGTGGCTAGAGCATATCTCCCTGAAAAAAAATTCTTCAGTTGTTCTGAGAAATGTGTGCAGACAATTAGGAGCCCTCAAAACGTGTCACACCCTTCACAATGCCATCAGCACTGTCAGGAGAGCAACAGTTCATTAGAATATTTGTCTATCAGCTTTTGGTGGTGCTTTGGTGGCCCACTGCCATCATCCATCTTGGAGCAAGTGCTGTGCTCGGTGAGAAATGTTCCTAAAAATCTTACTCAGCTCCAGGATGGGCTGCTGTAACTTTTATTTGGGCTGGTTTTAGGAAGTGGAGAGAAAAAGCAATTTATGGACAAAGCCTTGGCTTACCTGGGAGCTTAGTGAGCCTCGGGAGGGAATATCAAGCTGATTCTGCATCCTCCTCTTGCTTCTGCCCCTTTTCTGTTGCACCAGGACTCCAAATAGGCTCAAAATACTAAAGGCTGTATTTGCAGGACCTGTTCCAGTCTTTCACCTGGCTCAATCAGAACTGGATGAAGTCCAAAGAGAAATTCCTAATTACAGGTGACCTGTTCTTGCTGTAGGCTCTAAAGCTGTCATTCTCTAGCTAAAGACACAGTGCTGAACAGAGCTGGGAACCTGAGAGAAGTAATGTTGTGCCTTTGGAAAGGAATCACAGGTTGRGAAGTCCTGCTTTACTCCAGAGAAATCCTAAAATTAACATTTCAAGTCTCCTGCTCAGTTGGTTGTTCCTATTTCCCAGAAATAWGGAGGGGCATGAGCAGAGAAATTCAGGCTGCTCTGTGAACAGGGCCATCCTGCAGGTTTGCCCTCCCCTCTGCTGCTGCAGTCTCCTTCAGGCTGTCCATTTCCAYGTGCCAGCTCAAACAAGGGCTTCTCACCTCTTCAGTGCCACCAGCCCACCTGAGGTCACCTTCTACCCCTTTATTTCTGCAACTTCTTCCTCTAAACAAGAGACAGCGTTCTTTCTGGCTTGTCTAGAGCTGTGTTCTTGCTGATTTGCAACCCAAGAATGCAATTTAGGGACAAGCTCTCCTCGTTTCCTCTGTGATGAGGTCATTTAAAACTTCCCTGTCTTCTGCACGACAACTGATTTTAAAAATCTACTTGTGAAAATTTAGCGTCTTTGAGACTTCTGAACAATTTGCTTCCAATTGGCCATTAGGTTCAATTGTTATGAAGGAGAATTGACAGATATGTAGATGGAAGGATATGTGGATGACAGATCTGTAGATGGAAATAATTGTGTGGCTACTGTTTTGGGAGAGGGGCCCAGAAATAATCAGTGTTTCTTGGCTGCAGTTCCTTTTTATATCAGGACTAAGATATGGAGCAGGTTCATCTTTCTGAGTAGTTGTCACTGTATTTTCATTTCATGGATGTACAGCATCCATCTTGCTACTAAAATGACAGAGATTTTTAGAATGCTAATAATTAAACTGGGTATTTGAGAGTAGCAATTATTCCTAGGTAGGCTTATGTTAAGAACAGGGGCACTCTCCAGGCATAATCCTGAACTAGAAGCTTGCTGTATTTATGCTGCTAATGGAGGCTGTTAGAAAAATAACCGAATATCAGTAAATAATAATAAGCAATAAATAAAAACTGGCTGTTAATGGGGCATTAGGAATGACCTGTCTTATCACCAAAGATATTTGATTTCAACCCCGCTTGCCAACTTTACTCTGTCCTATTTTGCCTACGGGTCAGCATGCAAAAAACCAGAGAAGATGCTTCACATTCCCACCCCCTTCACTTGCAACCCCAGCACAAGATGCTCATTCTGTGTGGCTCTCCAGCACACTTATTTCATGAAACTCTTTACCATTTGAGCCTGCCCTTTCTGATCAGTCAGCCAGGAGTGAAAGTGGCTGTAAAGGGCATGGAAATCTGTTCAGGCCTCACCTCCTCAATTGAGAACGTCTTGCCTGCAGCTCTGCACAGAGCAGGTGCCTCGCAGTGATCAAAGGGCTGCCAGGGTACAAACAGTTTCTTCCTAACCCAACAGTTATGTTTTGTGAGTGAGTTCACCCCTGCAAGCCCAAATGGGTGCTGAGTCTTTCAGGAGATGCTCTCCAGTGATTAGTTCTGCTGGGGAGCAGGTGTTAATATCTTCAAATGGGATGCAAATTTACTTCTAGTATTTCCATAATGTTATTCTAAAGCATTAGCACCCTTGTTGCCTCACACAGTAGTGGACTGCATCAGAAATGGTGTTTGCTGCTGTCTTGTCCCCCTTAAAATGGGAAGAATAAAGTGATTTGCAGCATGAGGTATTTCTGGAAAACGACAGCAAAAAAAGAAAAAGTGCTTCCAGTTCTTCTCTTGGTTTCTCTCTGTGGGTTGATGAGAGCACATCAGAAGTGATTCTGGGCCAGTTCAGCAAGGAGAGCACTGTAAGATTCGAGGGGTTTATGTGAATTAGAAGCTTTGTCTGCTGTTTTGTTTGTTCCTCTCTTTTTGTTCTGACAAAAACCAGTTCTTTCCTTTCCTTCCCTCTGCATCTGTTCCTAATGCAGTGGTAGAAGGCAGAAAATGCTGGTGAGATGCTATGAGAAGTGTTAATGCTCACTTGCCTTTTCATAACATGCCCTGTGACTTTTGTGTGGATTATGTAAAAAAAAGGGAGGGTTATTTCTGCTTTCAAGACCCTCCAAAATAGTGCYTGTAACTGTGAGAGGAGCTGTCCATGAAGTCAACAGCACTCAACTCTCCTTTTGCCTTTTTCCTGYTCCTTTCTGCTCTCTTTTGCCCTCTTGAGTATCAATATTTTACAGAAACCATTAGCATTGTTGGGCTAAAAGCATGCTTGAATTGGCTCAAGATAATACCAGAAAACAAATCTCAGGCATTGACCAAAACCTTTGACTAGGAAAACTGCACACAATTACTGCAATTAATTTCTCATTTAGGCATCTGAAGGGAGAAATCAACTGAAAGGAAGAAGCAAGAGCACACTTTTCATGCAAAATGCTCTGGTCTGCTGGAAGAGAAATWATTCAAGTCAGTGAGAAATGCAGGCCTTTGCCACATCAGGTGTTTGCACAGATAAATGTTGGGTACGAATCAAAGAAGTTTCTCACTGTAAAGGCTGTCTCAGGCTTGTTGGAAGTGCTGCTGCTGATGAGGAGCTCCTCCTCCTCCTCTTCCAAGGGTATGGGGTTCAGTAGCACCTTAGGACACCTGTTACTTCAGCACTTCTGCATATCTGAAGGATATTTGAGGACAGCTCTAACGAGCAGACTTGGCATTTTGAAAAGCTCTTTTTTTCCCTGAAGGCATTTGAAAAACTGACATCTTTTGTTCCAAAGGGATGTTCTCCCTCCCTCTCCTTYTCTTCTCCTCCTTCCTTTTCACTTCCCTTTGCAATGACCTTAGGTTCAGCAACTGCCTGAAGAATGGCCTGGTGTGTGTCAGGTTCACACATTAATTAGTACAGATTTTCTCTGAACTAGCTGTGATAGATCATTCTGCCAGCTTCAAGCCTGCACGTGAAAATTGGCATAGGTAGACTTAACTCACAGTGTGTGAAAAGCACTTATTTACTCTCCGTCATCTCCTTTGATTACCTTCAGTTTTTCAAGGTCACAAAATGTATTTGCTTCTTGCTGGGGATAATTTCAGCAGCATTTATTTAATCATTMCAGAGGGTTTCTCTCACTCACAGTGCTGGTAGCATAGTCAGAGCTCCACGTGGGCAGGGGGTGGGGGAACAGAATCTGCAAGCTCCAGAAATGCAGCAGTTTTAGGGAATAAAAGGCAACTTTCCTTGGTATGGAGGAAACAGGTCGTATTTTGGATTTGTTGTGTGTTCCTGCACTCAAAGGCAGGGGACAGGGCACTGGGATGGGCAGAGCCTGGAGCACTGGCCAGGTACCCAGAGCACCTATGGATCCACCTTGGGGCTGTTCTCCTCATCCCCAGCATCACTTTGACAAACAGTGATTAAAATCCTGTGCCATCCCCTGGCAGGCCTGTCTGTGCTGCTCAGTGCCCAGTGATTTGCCAGCCTTCTGGGGCTTTTTTTGCTCAAAAGTCATCTCCTGCCAATGCTGCTGTAACACAAGTTGATTCTACCTTGGTTAAATGCAATGTTGTGGTGTGGTATTTGAATATTTATCAAGCTGTGGAGAGTTAATGCARTGTGGCATTAATTAGCCTTTCTGCCTGTCTTGTTCCTTTTTTAGATGTCATTCTTAGTTTAATAAATTAGTTTCTGAAAATGAAGTAGAGTGGATTCCAGGGTCCACGGATGGTTTGCTACCCACCTTGGCCAAGATGAACACAGTGTTAAGAAAGCACAGGGTGTGTCATCTATGAATCAACAGCTGAAGAACATGGCAGCTTTTTCCCCTTCCCACATCCAGGAAATTCCCAAGAAAGTATCTGTTAACCAGTTGACATGCTTTCCTCCCAGCTTTAACAATTGTACTAATGGTTCCACAGACTCCTAGTCAAACTGCACAGGGCTCCTCGTTCTTCATGGGCCGCTCATGTTGTTGTTTTAAATCCCATCACAGCTTCATTAGCTCAGCTTTCCGTGGCAGTTTCTGTTTGCAAGTGGTTTTCTCTTGAGCTGTGCAAAACCCACAGTTAGTTCTGCTGTTGTGCTGCTGGGGGGAAACTTAGCCTTGTACATGGGCTGCAATTCCAGCCTCTGAACTTCCAAACATCCAGCCCTATAAATTATCATTTAATTCCCTCATATGTCCATGCCCAGCAGTGAGGGTCAGTGCATGGCCARTGCTGGAGGAGGAAATGGATAGAAAAGATTCATTTTCTGAAATAATTCCCATTTTCTTCACCACTCAACCAGGGTGCCACAGTCACTCAAGGCAGCACAGAAAGCAAACACTTCCTGTGGGTTTTGGCTCACAAGGTATCGCTGCTCTCAAGCAGATGTTGTAAAAATGTTCAGAAAATGCTGTCTGGAGACATCTCTRCTCATTTTATTTTTGTTATCCCCAGGAAGCAGAACCTCTCTACGCGCAGATTAACAGACCTAAGAAATAGCATTGTTACAGGCTTGTGGTGCTCCAAGACTCAAACGAAACCCAACAACCTGGCGGGCCTTTGGCGTTCRTGCTTTTTTCCGATTGATTTTGTCTGACAAAGGAGAGAGTTTGCCCTCCTGGACTGGCTCTACGAGTGTTCCTCATGTGTTTTTTTGGCAACCAATGGCAGAWTCCTATGGCAGCACAAAACAAAAACTCTCCCTGCTTCTCA
The DNA here is from genome assembly GCA_014549065.1 of Cardinalis cardinalis. NCBI lineage: Eukaryota > Metazoa > Chordata > Aves > Passeriformes > Cardinalidae > Cardinalis > Cardinalis cardinalis. The sequence goes on along the minus strand of JACDOX010000101.1, from coordinate 326,730 downwards.
TACCACGAGTGCAACCCCGTCCCCACAAGTGGTGGGTATCCAGACTAGGAAATCCTACTCCTCGGTCTTCTTTTAAACATTTGTCACCTTCTGTGTGCCACCTATAAATAACGAGCATCTGAAGTTCATTGGGTGTTAGACATTCCTTTTTTTGTCTTCTCAGCCAAAAGCAGAGTCTGTATGTAGCAGTGGCATTATCATTCAACAGCCTTTGGGGCACGAGTCGGCACTTTTTATGTCACGGTGACATGTTTTTCATCTTCATTTACATCAGGCTGATCCTGACCCTTTTTTCTTTTTTTTCCCTATGTAGACATATTTAAACAACAATAACAAAGTACTGGTGGTGTCATTTTTTTTTCTTTTTTTTTCCTTTTTTTTAAATGTATTTCTTACTGTGTAGTTTTGTATGAATATGCTCTAACAGTGAAACGCCTCCTGAAGAAATGATTCCCAACTTGAAACCACAGAACAGAACTCAGTTGTTTATCCATCCTTGACKGAAAATGTTGCCAAATGGACCTTTAAGTTCTAGCACATCATGAGGAAGAAATGCTGCTTTCTGTTGGAATACTCATGTTGTGGGTRGAGAAAGGACATCGAGTCCCACTGAGGAAAGACAAAAGAGTCAGTATTTCCTAGGAAACTCTAAACAAAGTGCAGAAAAGGAATATTTTTATTTCTTCAATATCTTGCTGCTGTAATGCTATGCAGACAAGTGTTTTCTTCTCTGTGTGCCATTTTTGATGAAAAAAAATCATTTGCCAAATAATACTGGTATGCTTCTGGTTTAGGAGTTTGGATGAAGCGGACTTGACAAATGGGACAAGGACGGCATGGATTTTGGAATAACAAACTGACTCTGTGATCAAAATTGTTCATCTTTATCACTTTTTGTACATCAGAAAAGAATCAAATGGGATTTTTATTTTATAACTTGAAAAAAAAATCTTACTGTTAAACTCTTTAAATGTTTAAGGGGAAATGGCTTTAAGGAGTTCAAATGAAAATTGCCATTTTTTTTGTAAATATAAATGTTAYGAAAATTCTTTTACTAATGCCATTACACAGTAGAGAAGGTAGCAAGTTGCAGTGCTTGGGAGGTGTGGCAAACCCAGTTTGTGGTTCTCACATCACATATGTTTTTTCACATGCTTAACAATAATGGGCTGAAGCTCAAGTGCATTTGCCAAAAGCAGTCAGCTTGTCAGCAACTAGTGAAATTAATGGGAACACATGATTTTATGGTCTAGCATTATCACACGGGCATAATTCCACTTACAAGAGATCACTTTCCATTGACATTCCTTTGWACCTCTGCATAGAAGTCATCCAACTGTTTACAGGCAGAACAAAAAGAATTTAAAACTTCCTTTTTTTACATTTATGAAGCAAAAAGTGCAGTGTTTGGGTTCATATGTTTAGCACATGATTTTCATAAAGAATCTATATATTTTTGCCCTACAGAGAATTGTTATACAGGTCAAATGTGTTTTCCTGATGTTCCTATGCAGTTACAGTATATTGAATTTAGTGGTTTAACACTAAAAAGGAAAAAAAAAAGAAAAAAAAGGAAAAAAGGTTAAAGAAATCAAASGATTAATCAGTTTTTAGGGTTATTGTGCAGATTTTGTTTTTAAATTGACACATTAGGATTTACATTTTTGTCATGATTAAAATAGGCCTGGAGTTATAAATGTTTTACTTTCTTTCATCTCTATTATAAGCTAAAAATGGTTTAGAAGGCAGAATAACTGGGGTGGTGATTGTTGGTGTGTGCAACCAAATCTCACAACATTCTTTTATTTTGAATTAGAGAAATTAGAGAAATGTGCGTTGCAGAATGTGTGTGAATGAGAAATTAGCTGTGAATAGACCTAATGAACCTGCAGAGAGGAGAATTTTATCCCCATCCATGGTCATTTGACACTTGTTCCTTAGTCATGTGCAAACAGCTTTGTAGCAGATCTTGTTTTCCCATTGGAAGATCAAGTTTTCTAACTGGAGGAGATAATTTAAAACTTGGTGGATTGAGTGTTTCAGGATTAAAAGCAGAGGTAAAAGCGTTTCTGGAGGACACTTCTGTCAGAATATTTTCCTGATTTGCACAGTGGTGCTACTTTCTTCCTCAGCAGCTTTTTTTTTTTGTGTTTTGTCCTGCACATGGAACCACAAACCCWGTTTTGGTTCATCACAGCCATTGGAGGTTTAGTGTCATCAGTGCATTTCCAGTTGTGGGGTGAAACACAGAGGAAAGAAGAGATTGCTGTCTCAGAGGATCACATTTGTAGGAAGCAGATCGCTCATGAATAGGTGCCGAGGGAATGAGGCTGGAATTCTGGTGTCTCTGGGCCATCACCACGGACCTTTGTCTTACTTTTTGCTCATGAATAAAAGCAGATTCTGGAYTGTCTCGTCCTGTGATCGTCCTTGTCGTGGCTGGGATGCTGAGCTGAGAGGGCTGCAGGGCCTCTGCACTGTACCAGTATTGTAGATAACTCCAATATCCAGCTTGTGCAATTGTTTAACCCCTCATCCTTCACTAGCACTAAATTCGTCACTTTAAATTTACAAACCAGGGAACCCCACCAGCCATCCTGTTACCATCCCCCCCGTAGGTTCTTGATCTTTACCTGTCATGAAAAGATATTTTGATAGATCGTAGTCATCCAAGTGTCTGATGAAACCTTTCATCTCAATAACGTACTGGGCACCTTCTTTGCAAAAATGTTTACTCCGTGGTTTTCATTCCGTTTTATTTCTGCATTCTGACACTTATTTTTTTAATAAAGATGAGAAAGATAAAATGACTGTTGCAGTACATTTCTAAACCTACTTTAACTTTACCTCAGATAACGACCATTTGTTAACATCTACGGACACATTATTTTTAACTTTATGTGTAATGCATTCAGCAACAACAACAGAAACCAACAAATTTTTAGAGATTTTCCATTAATTTCTGTAACACACCATGTAATACTGTTACRAATAAAAACATTAAAAAAAAGGTGTCATTTCAGTAAGTTTGTTTCATAGCTTGTGCTCCTCTGGGATAATTCTGCCAGACTTAAAATGCAGTGTTTGTGTCTGGCATGGCCTGTATTTTTGACAGTGGAAATACCTGGGAAAGGAGAAAATCCTCAATTTGGGGAATAACTAATCTTTAACACCAAGTGTTGCTTATCTTKCAAATGTGTAACTTGCTGATTTTAATTGCTGCCTCCACTTTTTTGGCCTCTTTTTGGGTGTTTTAGGRTGAGCATCCCAAACCAGCAGGTATTTGTATCACCTCCTGCAAAATCCCACATTCCTTGGACAGCCCATGCTGTGTGATGCTCTCTCTCAAAGCTGGTTTATCTTTGTGGCATGAAAAGCTGAAATTAATTTTGCTCGCTTTTTTCATTCAAGTGGGATTTGAAATTAAAGATGTGCATTTCAACATGACAGTTTTGAAAGCAGAACCCCCCCAAATTTTCCAGTAATGTGCACAGAACTGATAATAAAGCTCAGCTGAGAAGGAATTTTCCCATTCTCTGCCAAGAGAGTAATGCAGTAAAATTTAAGAGTAAGAAAAATATATTTTATGTACAGGGAAAGAGAGAGGTGTGGATGTGTGCACATACATTTTATTGTATTTCTACTTTTTTATGTCTCATGCCTTCCTTGAAATGCCCAGTAGGTCATGGTGAAGCATTCCTTGCCTTTGTCAGTGAACATTGTTGAAATACTTGGATCCCACCTGAGAATAAAGGTTATTCTGCTGTGGTGAAAGCACTCCAGTGTTAATGGTATTTTGATTTGTGTGTAGGTAACTGTACCCAGGTGTCCTTGGAAGGAAGAATACAATCTCTGGTTTTCAACCAGCTACAAAACATCAACTTAAATAAGCCACAGCTACGAGTGGACTTAAATTAAAAATGCATTTTTACAATGAAGGCTTGTTGATCCTCTTCTGGTACCCTTGCAGTGGGGTTGGTTGAAAAATCAGAAAAATTGGCTCATGTTGTACAGCTGTTGTGTAAACTCTGTTAAAAAATTCAGAATGAGCAGGTTTGAGGTGTAACCTGGCAATGATGAGGAAGAGGAATCCCAAGGAGGGAGGGAAGGACCTGTTCTRTGTGCTCAGAAGGGGTAAAAATGTATTCTTACTGTGCTGTGTTGATGTGCTAAATCACATTAATAGTGCTGTAACTCAGAGTCTCTGTATTCCATGTGAGAGYGCCCAGCTCAGACATGCCCACTTCAAGAAATGGTCCCAATTTAACCMGTGCTAATTAAGGCCATGATCTCCTGCAGTAATGAGAGTTTCATTAGTAAACAGTTTGCAGAATCAGCCTGTGGTTTTACAGCAGTGAGAACGCTGTCAGATCTCTCCTTTCCATGTCAGTGGCTTCTGGGAAAGCAGCTGCCTGTATAGACTGGGAATATGCAATTTTCACCCCCTCACGCTGGATTAAAGGCTGTGTTTTCTGTGCTTTAATCTCTGCTCAGTGACAGTTGCTGCAGCAGAGAAGGTAACCTCTTTCTGGCTGTTTTTTAGSTTGTGAAATATATTTTCATGCGCTGTTTCCTTTTTTCTTCCTTTGCTTTCTGAAGAACTCCTTGTCCTGTCAGGTCCATATTTATTGCTTTCCTGGCAAATGCTGTTCTCAGTCAGAAGAATGCCATGTCAAAGAAGTGAAAGGGGATATCTGTTGGCAGTTTTCCACAGAGGTTTGAATCTGTTCCCCACAATTCCCTCCCTGAGCCAGCGTGGGATGCTCACAGTGCTGAAGGAACACGGTGGAGGTGCAGGCACAGCTCCTGGCTTCTCCTTCTGCTCCTCTTTGTGCCATCCTGGGACCCAGTCTCCTGCTCCTGGCTCTGGGTTGGTGTTATTGCTGCWCAAGTCGTGAATTATAAGAATATTTCTCTCTTGTGCTGAGGTCTTCCATGAATTCTTCTCACACTGATTTGCTTTTTAGGATCAGCTCCATTAAAAACCTTTATTATGTTGTTTTTAAATACTCCAGGTAAGACTAGCATAGGGAAGAATGAAGATACAGATTTGGTGGGKTTTTTTCTGGTTTTACTTGCTGTCTGAAACTGAATTACACATTTCAGCTCATGACAGTGAGGAATATGGGGAGATATCCTGATAGGATTTCCTGAGTAGCTGTAACATGGCCTGTCTCTTTCTGAAATTATCCTACTGGAGGCAGGAAATATCAGGTCTATTAGTGAAACAGCTCTCCAGCTATTAGTTTTTACAGCTTTAAATAGTCTTATCTCAATGGATGTGTTTGCCCTGTGGCTCATCTATCACCCTAAAATGTTTTATCAGCACCTGAAAAAATCTCAATAAGGAGAATAGCCTCAGATGTTGCCCATTCAAGGGGCTTTTAGATACAGAATTATTTTTTTTAAAGGATCTTTTAAGATCTGATATTATTTGCTGGCTTTTCAACCCTGTTTCATAGCTCCTGTAGCACCACTTCTATAAATACTTCTCACCAGCAAAGAAAAGGAAATCACAATAGATTAAAGGAAAATCAGGTTAACAGGCAGCAATCTCTGCCCATTCAGCCTCAGACATTTGTGAAAATAAAGGATTAGGAAGAATTACTGCCAGGTACTAGCTGCAAAAAAAACCAAAAAAAGCCAACCTTTTGTGTCATCTTTGTCTTCTCTAACAGTTATTAGAGGTGTAAGAACAGCTCTCAGTGTCAGAAGTGAGCTGTATTTGAAATGAGCAGAAGTCACAATGGTGTGAGATGTTGCATTTCTTGTAAATTTTGTACTGTTTATTTGACACCCAGATGATGAGTACCTTTTTTTTTTCCTTTAAAAAAATGCTGTTTCTGGTTTGAAAACAAGTTTGTGTGTGTGTTATCTTGGGGTCTGATGGAGAGGAGATGGAGRCAAGGGATGGGACATGGAGGGGTTTTCTTTGTCTTACCCTCTTACAGGACTTTGGAGCTTTCAGAGTAGGTGAACCTGTGCCAGATTTGGCCTCAGTCACAATGAGACATTATTTTTAGTGGATCAAAAGCCAGAAGAGGAGAATTAAGTTCAGCAAGGTGAGTTTTTTATGTCCAGGGCCTTCCAGAGACCAGCCTCACACCAGAAAATAACAGTTTTGGTAACAAAAATGGTGATGCAGTGGGGTTTGTTGTAGAAATCTGGAAGTATTCTTTGGTTGTAAATTTTACCATATATTTGCCACCTTATTTTCTTCACAATTAAAATTGGTGGGAAGCTTCCTTTTGCCTTTGAATGAGTTTTTCCACAGAAGGAAACATGTTCTGAGTTCTGAAGCAGGGAATAAAACAATTTTCTCCGAGGAGAAAAAGCAGCTTTTTGAAAAGTGCACTGATAATTCTGTAAACAGCTGCTTGCTGGCTCCAGTCTGATCTTCCTTTCAGCTCTGATGTGTTTCAGTTTTTCTTTTTAACAGGAAACTGCCATTTAAAGAACCATCATGTTTGGTGAGACTGTAGAGGAATTATTTAGAGGGAGCGAAGACTCCCAAACTTGGGATGTGAACTCTGCAAAGGATGTGTTGCACTKGCAGGCTCCATTTTCATGGTGGGAATTTGATTTTCAAGTGTGATAAATCCTAATTCAGCAAATTAGAGAGGTGGTTTGGTACTTCAGCTCACCAAAATGCCACAGTCACCCGTGGAGAAGGAGCAGCAGTGGAGAAGAGGACAACAATGGGAAAGAGGCAACGTTCCCTCTGTTCCATGGACCCAAGGAAGCAGAAAATGACCTGTGCTTGCTGTCATAAATTTCATGTGTTAGACCTACCTCTAATTAAATCAGGCTGTAAATTATGTGTAAAGCCTGATGGTGCTTTTTAGTTCTCCCTGAAAAACGTGTTGAGCTGTAGGAAATTCTGTCTCCTGGGTCCCTGCTCCTGTTTCAGCCTCACTTCTGGTAATTCCCCACTCCTCCTGTGTGTTCATTCACCTCTGAGATGTGCGTGGTGTGGCAGCAAAACAAAGACAAGCAGAGGAGAGAAGCTTGAGAATTCCACATGCTGGGATCACTGTCATGGTTTGAAGTTCTGTCTAGAGGGTGCTCTGTGTTTATAATCTTGGTTTCTCTCTTACTGATGTTGAAATATTGGATGTGTGCTGTATTTCCCAGCCAGCAAAGGTCTCRTGGATGGAGAGGTCTTTCTGTAAGTGGGTTTTTTTTTTTGTTCTGTTTTCTTTTTTGTCATGGACAAATGATTAACAACTGAATCAATTGTGCCAGAGGTTGAGCAAGCTGTGTCACACTGGCACATCTTGGGTTCAGGCTGGGGCAAAGTCATTTGGAAGAAAAAAAACAGGCACAAAAGGCAAAGAGAAAGCTTTGCAGAGCCTGAATCATCTCCCCCAACAGTTTGTCCCCAGTGTCCAGAGGGCAGTTTATCACTGTGCTCAGTAACGCTGGGTTAAAAAAGGGCTGCCTGAAATACAGTGTTTTATTTGGAGCAGACTCCTGCAAGGATTCAGTTAATGTGCCTCTCTCTGTTAAATTGTTATCATCAGGCTGCCAAACCAGAAAGATGTCCCAGCCAGTTGCTGATTTTGCAGGGATGTGGCTCCACAGGCAGAATAATTTCATTTGTAAGGTAACTGTGACACATTGAGGTGTAGCACTCATCCAGGTAATGGCCCTGAGGTTGTTGGGTTTGTGTGTTATTAGTGAACATGAATCATTGTATGTATAGCACCCATCATTGCCATACTGAGCAAATTAAAATGTATTTATCACCAAAGCACTCAGAGAGGTGTCCCAGGGTGAGACATTGTGCTGCTAAAAGCCAGAGTTCACAGAGTCAGGCTCTGTCTTCTCAAAGACCTTGTCCAGCAAGAGGGAAAACACAATGATACTCCTCATTTTGTGCAGGGAAACACAGATTCGGAGAATTTTGCTCTCTCTAAGATGCTTGCTGTAGGCTAAGACTAATAGGAAAATGAAAGGAAAGACTCTTGTGTCTCAGGAATCAAAAATCCATACCTGGAGGGAGAAGCAGCAGGATGTAAAGGCTCAACAGGCAACCAAAGAAAAACTTGCAGGTTGTGTCTGATCTGCCTTTGAAAGCCCAGCTGAGCTYATTGATGGCCACCAGCCCATGGTAAGTTCTCAGCCCAGTCAGGACCATTTAAGAGAGAGAATGACTCAGTGTAGCAGCAAGAAAACCCCGAGACATTACATTGGATGCCCTGACAGGTCCTGCTTTCCTGGGCTCAAGACTTTGGGGATGTGGAGCAGGGAATCTGTGGCATGGCCCAGCCAGGGCTGGGGCTCTTGTCCTCCCCAGCAGCAGGAGAGACAGGAAAGGGCACTCTGAGGGAARAGGCTTTCCCTGAGGCATGAGAATAAATGCTTATGCCTCGTGTCTGACCTTCCTCTGGAAGACAGACATGAAAAGCAGCCATAAATAAATGATTCTGCACTCTCTTCCTAGAAAGCCGACTTGAGTTTACWTATCACTTCCTTCTTGCCAAGACTCGAACATGTTTCGTTTGTTGAAATATTCATTTCCCCCATCCCTTGAAAGGAGCATTGCAGAGGAAGGTGCAGATTGCTGCTAGGCAGAGCTTTGCTGGCCTCGGGAAGGCCGTGTGTGTGCTAACCAACCGCTGCAGCGTTTACCTTGTGAGCCTGCCAGCTGCTGGCTCATCTGCTGTGTACGGGGTGGCACAGCAGCTCTGCAGCTCCTTTTTTGTGCTTGAACCCTGTCCAGGCCCCCAGAGCAGACAGGGTGGGGGTGTTGGTGGTGTGGGACCTGCAGCAGGACCTCGGAGCGATGAGCGCCCAGCTGCTGCTGCTGCTGCTGCTCTGTGCCGTGCTGGGCACCCACACTGCTCGTGGCTTTGGGTGAGTGAGAGCTTCTGGAGGGGATGGCAGGAGAAACCAGCAGGGTCAGCACAGGCTTGGGTGTTGCAGGGGCTGTAATTGCTGTCCTGAGTGGTTTCTGCAGCTCTAATGAATGGCAAAAGACRTCAGCGTAGGGCAGCAGCGTTYCTGCCTTCAGAGGAGCAGTCCTGGTGATGAATTGGAGCTGACAAATTGCCATGCTCCTGTTGTAATGTGGAATTGCTTGAACATGCAGCCTCCTTCCATGCTGGCTGCCCCACAGAGGGCTGGGCACACAGGGGGTTGTCTCCTTCAAGTGCAGAAGTGGTGGGAATGTGGCTGAGAGCTGCTCCTTTCTGCTGGTTTAATAGATTTTGCTGTTTCAGAGAACTGCATCTTGTAATCTTTCCAGTCTAACTGTATTTTTGCACTGTTCTCTGAACTTTGAGCTTTGATTTCATGCCTCAGCAAGCTGATGAGGTTTTGTAATTCCTTTATTCAACKTGATTTTTAATATGCTATAATGGGAGCCCCATGCCAGGCACTAAATCATACTTAAAGCTTCAGCTGATGCTGTTCCTTGTCAGGGTGGAGGAATTGGGAACATCGCTGTGGTAGTTTCCTTGTCAAACGGTATGAAAAGAAACTAATTGTCAACATTTTGCTAAAGCTCCCCACTTGAAGAAGGTGCAATAAGGGAGCATTTGTCTGGGACAAGGATTTAATCAGAAATCCTGAATCCACCAAAAGAGGAGGCAGCATTTTAACTGTGGCATTGTGGAAACCTTGGAGATAGCTGTCTGTGAGGGAGTGAGAGTGGCWGGGGTGAGCAGTGAAGGCTCACACTTGGGGTGCAGGTTTGCTACAGGATTGAAAGGGATTGATGGGTTAATAAGTCATGAGCAGAGAGTAGAATCTAAGACAGTGCCTTTGGCCAGCTTGGGGGAAAATGGGCTGCTGGGCAAAGAGAGACACTTAAGCTTGGTTTTGGGAAATGCTGAGTGCATGCCAGGCCTTTTCTTGGGCCTGATGTTCATCATGGGGGTGTCTGACCTTGAAGCCATAAGCAAGGACAGCAACTGATGAAGGTTTTACTGCTTGCACAGCTTGAGGTGAAGCCCAGATTGGTGGACCATGGGTTTAGTGTCCCATGCAGGCACTGGAGGGTGGATCAGGTTTTTACAGAATCAGTGCCAATGGAATCAATGCCATCAGGATGAGGGCTGAAATCCAGAGGTTACATACAAAGTGTGATGAGTGTTAGCTCTCCTTGGTGTGAGGWTTCACACAGGCAGAGGCTGAGGGGCCAGAGCTCACAGTTTCACAGCCTGAAGCTCTCGTGTTGTTGGACACAGTGGCCAGGAGTCCCCGAGCCCCAGTGACGGCGTGGCCAGGGCCAGGCAGGCGCGCTCTGCGGGTGCCCCACCACAGCCCCGCGACTGCATCCTCTCCTCCTGGTCCCCCTGGAGCAAGTGTGACCCCTGCCAGAAGAAAAGGGTGAGTGTCTGTGCTCTGGGGACCACTGAGAAACCAGCAGGTGGGACCTCCTTCAAGCCATGCCCTTTTTCTCCCTGGGGTTGGGCAAACCGAGGGAGGCTGATGAGGAGAGCCCTGTACAGGTGAGACCGTGGGCTTTAATTCCAGGTGGCTTTTAGCTCCTCAGCTCACCACCCCCAGTGATGCCAGTGCTTTCCAGGGTGCCTCACTGTCCTGAGAACGTGTAAGGCCAGGCTTTGCAGGGGCTTTCCAACACAGTCCTGTCCTTCCAGCATCAGTGTGRGGCACCTTCCCCGCTAATGGTCCCCTGTGGGACCTGGAGACGCTCGCTGCCTCTCAGGATTAAGATGCTGTTTCTTGTCTGCCAGGCAGCATTTTCCACCCAAGAAGCCCCATCAAATGAAAGTAATGATCCCAACAGCRTGAAGAGCAAAATCCCCGTGCTAGAGAGACCTCTGCTAACAAGTTGGAGAAGCTGTTCCCAGGCTTAAGCAGAAATAACCAGTGATGGGAGTTGGGGGGGAGAGTGAAGCTTCGTATCAAAGAGTTAATCTCAGAAGCCGGGRAAAAAAGGAGGGACAACATATTGGATGGAGTAATTGACTGCTTCACAGCAGTGTTGTGGGCGGAAAGAAATCCCTAATGGTACAGAGGGGCAAGTAAATACACTGACAGAAAATAACAAGGGATGTCGTTACCAGCACTAATTGAAAGAGAGGAGATGGAACTGGATCCTTCCTCACTCCTGCGAAGTCCCGCACTGCACTGTCAGGCTCATTTAAACAAACTGTCAAAGAARAGCAAACTTTCCTTCATCCCTCCCAATCCTCAACCCTTCCTCAGTAAAATTAAAACTGTCGCAGATCAGAAACCTTTGAAAGGAGGCAAATTACCAGCTTCACACTTGTGTGCTGACACTTCTCTCTTTATAATATGACAGAGTGTGCTTAGATCAGATCCCGGCGACACAAAGTTTGTTTTTCAACCAGAGAAGCGTAAAATTCACCATTTCTGTGCGCTTGAGTCAATATTTTGTATTTCATCACAGTACAGATTTGCCCGCCTGGAACAGCCCTCTCAGTTCGGCGGAGATCCCTGTGATGGCTCTGACAGGGAGGCTGAGCAGTGTGCCACAAACAGCCCTTGCAGGGGCAGAGCTCGCTGTGATGGCTTTGTGTGTGCAGTTACAGGTAAGGATTTGGGAGCTGGCGCTGCTCAGGTGTCACTTCTGATGCCAYTGTGCTGAGCTTTGTGCTTCCACACGAGTTGGCTGGGCTAGAGGGATGCCAGGAATTGACCTGGCTCCTTCCGTGCTTGTGTTTGTGCCAGGGAGTCTCCTAGCCATCTTCAGAACCTCCAAAGGGGAAATTGTAACCTGGTTATAGCAGCAAAACCTGTAGCACAAGGGACAGCAGCAGGAGCTCAGCACCTGAGATGGGGCACAGGAAAAGCCTCTGCTCTGCATCTTCCAGTGCTTTGCTGAGACTGAAAACACTCAGTGATTGTGGGCATGGGGAGAGAGACAAAAAATACAAAATATAATACCATATACAAGGACTGCTGAAACAGCATGTTTCTTCTCTCAAAAAAAAAAAAAGAAAAATTACCAAAAACAATTTATACTTTTTTATACTTTTAATTATTGGGGKTTTTCCTAAGATGAGCAAGGAATTTTAAGATTATGACACTTTTGAGTGAAACTGAGCAGATGGAATTTGGGGATGCATGCAGATAGAGAAGAATTTTTTTTTCCCAGCTAGACTTGAACCATTCAYTCCAGGAGTTTTCTGTTTTGCTCCTAGACTCCATGTCAAGGAGTGTGATCACAGGTTGTTTCATGGGTGGCTTTCCCCTTCCATCCTAGGGAGATGCATTGCACGGAGGCTGCTCTGCAATGGGGATGACGACTGTGGGGACCAGTCAGATGAGAAAAATTGCAAAAAAGTGTTCAGGAAATGTGACCAGAAGATGGAAGAGTATTGGGGAATAGAAAACCTGGCCAAAGGGTAAGGCTGTGACCTTGGTGAGATGCTCTCTTACTTAGGGCTGAGCGTGATCTAGAGTGACTTCAGACAAACACTGAGCAGAGCAAAGCTGGAGCAGTTGCTGTGTCCAGGAGGGAGCTGGGATCCAGGAACCTGATCCAAACCTGGGGGACATTGACCTGTTGGAGCAAGTGCAGAGAAGGTCACTGAGTTGGTCAGAGGGATGGAGCAGCTGTGCTAAGGGCAAAGGGTGAGGGAATTGGSGYTGTTCAGCCTGGAGAAGAGAAGGCTCTGGGGTGACCCCATTGCAGCCTTTCAGCTGAAGGAGGGAACAGAAAAGATGGAGAGAGGTGATTTACAAGGGCCTGRAGGGACAGGACAAGGGGGAATGGCTTTCCATTGCCAAAGGACAGGGTTAGATGGGTATTGGAATAAATTCTCTCCTGTGAGGGTGGTGAKGCYCTGGCACAGGGTGCCCAGAGCAGCTGTGGCTGYCCCTGGATCCCTGGGAGTGTCCCAGGCCAGGCTGGACRGGGCTTGGAGCAGCCTRGGATAGTGAGAGGTGTCCCTGCCCATGGCAGGGGGTGGGACTAAATGACCTTTAAAGGTCCCTCCCAACCCRCATAATTCCATTAATCCGTGGTTTTGTGTTCTTACACTCTGTATTGGTTTGGTGGGGAGGAGAAAAGGTGTTCAAATTCTTTCGATTTCTTCCATGACATTGAGAGGTGGTGGAAGTTTTGTGCTTTGTCTGAGTGGGGTAGGGAAAACCTGGATATTAGCAGCTCTGTGGGGATTAAAATCTAAGTCTGAACTGATTCAGCTTTTGCAGGCTAAGATTGTGACAACTTTCTAAAAGATCAGACTGTGTGAAAAGAGGGKTTTTTTCCTTACTCTGCAGGGAAAAAATTGCTTTTTACATTAAAAAAAAAGGAAAATCATATTGCAAGAAAAAAATATAATTTTCTCATTATTCTCTGGAGATATGGCTTCTGCACATGTCATTGCTAATGCTTTGTACTTCTGAGTTTAATCAAAATCAAAAATAATGTTGGACAATTATAGGAACATGCTTCTCATCTCTTTGAAGCTACAATTGCTCAGTAATTTGCTTTTAGTGGACTTCCCTTTTTTTTCCAGATTGTTCTAAAATTAGAGTTAATATTTTTACAGCTTCAGTGTCATTATCATGCAAGCCTCTCTCCCCAAAATCAGGAGAGGCAGATCCAACAGAGTCCTGGAGCTCTGGTAGTTTTTTGTGGGGTTTTTTTTGGATGAAGTCTCTCCCCACCAGCAGCAATGGGAAAAGCCAATGATGGGGTTTAATCTCCTCATCTCCACAAACTGCAGTGCTGCATCCTTTCTTAGAGCAGACAGGTTAAGGTTTCTGWCCATCATCCACTGAAATCAAAGGAAAACTCCCTGTGCTTTCAAGGATTACTTGAGCTGTTGCTTGAGTGCCTCTTTTCTTGTTCCCCAACAATTTTTACTGTGATCTACTGACCTCTGGTTGCCCCTGGGCCAACCTGGCAAAGATTTTGGCTGATAAACCAGAAAGAAGGAGTGGGAATTACAAATCAGTCTGGGTTGATGGCGTGGATTGGCAAACCTGGCTTTGAAGGTTCTGGTGGATGCTGTGGTTATTTGGGGGTGCTCAGGGTGAGCAGCCTGGGGGGGTGGGGGTTTGGCTGATCCAGTTTGTTCTGCTCTTCCTGAGAGCTCCAGTAAAAGCCAGTAAAAAGGGATTTTTGCTGCCAGTGCTGGTGGCAATAACACTGGTGTCATTCCCAACTGGGGGATGAAAATTGCCATTTATATTCATCAAGTGTCAAAATTCAGCTCTGTCTTTTGCTTTCTCATTAGTCAGGTCCTTCTGCAGCACCTGGGTTGGTTGGAGAGTGAAAGAGGCCAAGCTTTCTTTTGGGGTTTCAGAATAAAGAATTGTGAAACAAAGAGCCTGTGGCCAAATAAAACAATCTTTTGTCTCTCTCAGCCAAGACATTCAGTGTTGAGCTCTGAATTGATGGTGCCATAAAAGATTGCTGTTCTGCTTCACCTACAGGTTGAATATCTTCACAAACAGCTTGGAGGGGTTGGTCCTTGATCACAGGTACTATGCTGGGGGCTGCTCTCCCCATTACATCACAGACACCAGGTTCAGGAAGCCCTACAACGTGGAGAGCTACACCCCAGAGGTGCGTGCCAGATGTGCCTGCAAATAGACTCACACACACATATTCCAATGGATTCAGTGCCCAAAGCTTATTGCTGGATCATTTTGTACAAAAATCCCAAAATTCTTGACGCCCAATAGGATCAGGCTGATTTTCACCCTATTCTAGAGCATCCTCATACCCCACACACTCCACGATGTTGAACACACCACAGGCTTTCTGTGAAAACTTGTTCCTGTCATGCAGCAAAGCTCTATTCCAAACATCATATATTTGACCTTGGTGCTTCTGATGGCATGATGTTCTTGAGTGTTGCCCACTAGGAAACCTTTTCTTTTTAGAATTTGTTCTTTAATTGGTGCCTGTGTCTAAGATTTCACCTTCTTTGCATAAGATTGGCATATTAAGTGAAAGCCTGAGGACCTTACAGTATGGAGGAGATAGGAGCTTTCCTGCTGCTGTAAATCAGGTATTCTTGAAGTACCTGTGTTAATAATAATAGTGCTTTGCAATTACACAAGGCTTTTCATCTTCAAAGTGCAAGCATTAATTCACAAGCATATTTGTGTCTGCATTCCTTCCCCACGCTTCAGGTGTACAATCACTGTGCAGGAAATGAGACRTGTTGTTTTTCCTTTCTGTTTAGACCAAAGGCAAATATGAATTTACAATGACTGAATATGACTCCTACTCAAATTATGAAAGCACTGTCCTGAAGGCAAAAGCTAAGCAGTCAAGCTTCAGYGTCGGTATAAAAATACCAAAAGTGTTTGAACTTGGTTACAGCTCAAATGACATGAGGTTCAAGAAGTTCATGAAGAGGATGAAAAGATTTTCTTCAAGTGTAAGCACTGCTCCATTTAATTCCCTGTAAGTGTGTGTGTGTGTGTGTGTGTGTGTTGGTTTGAGGCTCCTCCTCAGGTCAGCAGCCAGGACTGGGATAAATCAAATCCTTTCCCCAACTGGATTCTGCCATTTGCTCAAGGCTTGGCCACCCCCACAGTCCTTCCTTTGTGTTTGCAGCATCCAGGAGCTTTTCCATTCAGCTCTCAGCCAGGATCTGGGCTGCATGGCCTTTGAAATCAGCCACAACTTGTTGAGAGGACTCAGTGATGCTTGAGGGTCCCTTCCAGCTGTGGAAATTCTCTGATTCTCAGTGTGGTCTGTCCACTGCCCTGCTGGGCACCCACCTTTGAATGCTTGTAGTGAAAAATTGAAACTGAAAAGCCTGTTCMACTTGAATCTGTAACTCCTACGATTGCCATCATTTGTTCTCTTTTTTTTTTTCATCTGTTATTGCCATAAACAAAGGTAGCTCATATCAGTGGTGTAATACTATCACCAATCTGTGTCTCCTTTTGGTATAAAGTGTACTCAGGAATGGCAAAGTATTCCTTGCATTTGCTTCCTGCAAAGTGGAATTTCTCACAACGAGATCAGAGGTTGATGAGAAGCGTTTGCAACTGATACCCATAAAGAAACCAAATATTAAGTTCTGAATTTATTATTTAAGCTGCAGTGTTCTATGCTGATCCCTCCCTGATGTGCTTGTCCTGCTGGCCCAGACAACTGAACACTAAATCCTTTAAACATAATGGAAGACATTTTCTGTTCCAGACTGTGATGCCAGAAAGGGGAGAGAAAAAGTTATCCATGTTTACATATCTACACAGAACCATATCAATATGTGTGTGAGAGAGCGTTTGTGTTTTCTTTCCTTTCAGTTTTGATAAGTCTGTGAAATRTAAATCTGGCTCAACCACAGAATGCCCATTTCCCATACAAATCATGATTTCAGATGTGAGAGTATTTCAGGAGGGAGTTTGTGAGAGATGAAGTTTCATTAGGGGTAAAGCAGTCCTGCAGGATGCTGAGGTGTCCTTGCATTCTGAATGTGCCACAGCAGAACCTGGGTCCTGCCTTTTCCTGTGTCCCATCATGGCCTGACTCTCTGRAACTTTTACTACTAAAAGTTTTGCTTTTGCAAAAAACAGGAGATATTTTTAAGGAGATGAAAAATAGTCAGGAGATTTCCAGTTAAAGGATTTCCAGCTGGAAWCTGTGAAATCAATAAATCCCGACCAGCGCTGATGGTTGAACTGCAAATAGCAAACTCCCATTGTCCTGAAAATGCCATCCCTCACTCCTCCTGGGTTCTCCTGCCTTTCCTGCAGTCCAGCAAGTTCCTCCACGCCCGTTGTGAGCTGGCTGTTGGTGTTTACAAGCTCAAGGCCCGGGCCCTGATGCTGCACCACGAGTTCCTGCGGCGGCTGCGGCAGCTCCCTGTGGAGTACAGCTACGGGGAGTACCGGGAGCTCCTCAGGGATTTTGGGACACACTTCATCCAGGAGGCCACTCTGGGGGGCATCTATGAGTACACCTTGGTCATGAACAGCCACGAGCTCCACAAGGCAGGTACGTGCAGCTGATGGTGGGGAAGGAGCTTTGGAGCCTCCTGGAGCCAGGTCTCATACGCTCCTGGAGGTTTATTTCTCACCCAAGAGAGCTCAGCTGCCTTTGGAGGCATAAAATCAGCAGCATGGCTTCTGTGGCAGTGTTGGAAACAAAAAGGTTTGATAAAAGGCAAAATAACAAACTCTTTACAGAGAAAAACCGAGCCAGGTGCAAGAGGTCCTTGCTCCTGGTAAAACAGCTCATGAAAGTGATTGGTTTCTCTGTTCTCTTCTTCTAGTAAATTGCCCAGGTGGGACTTTTTGGTTCCTGTCCAATTAGCTATACTTAAGTTTGAGGTGAAGTCCCCCARGCCTATGAGATGCCCTTTTCACCTAATTGAGGAGGGAAACTTCTGGGCTTCTTTCCTTTCTAAGGGGACAAAGGAGAGCTTTGTCACTCCCTCAACAGAGGGGGACATTCCTACACTTTGGGGCCAGATTTTGGGTGGGAAAACCTCTGTGCAGGYACACAGGGATGGCTCAGGTCTGAGAGGGAGAGGGAGGTGATGGGAGAAGGGTTCAACAGCATCTCAAATCCTGCAGGAAATGTGGGAGTAGAGGCAGTGAATAAAGAGGTTTTCAAAGCATGCTCAGCGTCATGRGCTGGATTTAGTTCACAAAGCCCTGTGGCAAGCATTTTAGACAACAGCATTTTAGAGGCTGACAAGATGTTGAGATGAATGAGAATCGTGGATCTTAACACATCTGTTAGCTTTGAAAAGCTTCACCCAAGTTCTTTTTCCACTGCCTTTCACATGGCAGTCTTGGAACACCTTTAGCCTCRAGAGCTTTTCCAGCATGTAGGAAACAGTAAATAATTTGCTGGGTGACTCCTGTGCCTGACATTGCTCCTGCTCTTTGGCTCTGGCTCCCTTTGTTGTGAGAAATGATGATTGTTGTGTAGGACAGAGCGAGCAGTGTGACATTAATCAATAGCTGCACTCTCAATTATTTATTCATTGGCAGGGGAGTGAGGAACTGCCTCTGCTGTCTGTTTGCAGAGGCATTTACTGGGCTCTGCTTTGTGYAATACTCTGCTTGCTTGTTCTTCTGCTGTGTGGGAAGTTCCTTACCCTGCAGTCAGAGAGAGGGACAGAATTTAGATTCACATTTCAGGTATTCAGATTCTAACAGAGTTTCCCAATTTCTCAGCTGTTGCTGTGGGCCCATCACAAGCCACGTTTGTTTGAATTAAAGTGTGTTATTGTTTGCATCAAAATGCTCAGTGTCTGCTGCCCCAGATCAGAATCCTGCAGCAATAACAACATTTTCACACAAGTGCTGAACTGGGCTGTAAGTTCTCAGCAGGGTTTTGTAGGTCCAGTGCGAGCATTCAGGTTTTCCCCTTCAAATCCCTCATTATATTTGTGCTGGAAATTCAGGTTTTACCCTTCAAATCCCTCATTATATTTGTGCTGGAACTGAAATGTTCTTTGGCAGATCTGGTGTCCCAACCCTGTGTGACGTGGTTGGTACCTGCTCTGCTCTCACACAGCATCCAGCCTGCCACATCTTGGAATCCTTTAGGTTGGAAAAGCTCTCCAAGACCAGGGAGTGCTGCTAACCCAGCACTGGCAAGGCCACCACTAAACCATGTCCCCAAGTGCCACATCCACGTGTCCCATGMATCCCTCTGGGATTGGTGACTCCACCTTGCCCTGGGGAACCTCTTCCAGGGCTTGATAACCCTTTTGGTGRAGAAATGTTTCCTGGTATCCARTCTAAATTTCCATGTAGCACTTAAGGCTCTTCTGGCAGCGGAGAACTGGAGATGTGAGCTGGTAAAAAGGAGGAGAAGCTATTTCATCTATTGCTCTTAAAGGAATTCTGGGGATGGGGAGGGGTGGTGGGCAGTCTGTGCTTAGACATCCTCTGTGTTCCCACCCTCTGCAGCTCTGCTTAACCCAGCACAGCTGGGTGGGTGACCAAAATCCTCCTCTTCCAGCATTTACCTCTCATTTCCACTTGGCTTCTGAGTTCTGTAAAATGTAGAGATCTCATTTCATATAATTCTGTTGAGTATCAAAAAAAAAAAACCCAAAAAAACCTTCTTTATTATATCTGTCTTTTCTTTTCCTAAAGCAAAAATACTTATAAATCKCATTTTCTCTGTAGGTGGACATAAAACATGAAACAATTGTATTAAAACTTYACCATTTTTGTGTATTTAAGGTTATTCTCTGAGTGATGTCCAGAAATGTGCACAGAAGGGCTTTAACCTTGCTGTGAGTTTTGGTAAATTCTCTGTGGGGCTTGGAGTAGATTCAGCTGGCTGTAATGCCCTTTTGAAAGAGATTGGAGGTAAGCACTGAACACTTCTGCCATTTCATTTCTTTGTCATAGTGGAAGGAAGGTTTTCTCCTGAAATATTCCCTCACTCCCTCACAGCCACTTTTGAGTCTGGGGGCCAACCCCAGCCAGGCTTAACAGAGGGGGAAATACCTCAGAGCTTGGGGTTTTCCCAAGATTTTCTGTGTAGGGAGCAAATACCTGCTCAGCATCCCAAGGATGCTCAACCATCACCCACCTGGCCAGCTCTGTGTCAAATACCAACCTCCACCTCTCAGCAGGGCAACCCAGCAGCCTCYCTTTGCATCCTGATGGGGGAAACAGGGAGGGGATGGTGCTCTGGGGAGCTGGGGCTGTGCACAGGAGGGAGGCGCGCCTGGAAATCCATGGGGGAGAACAGGGAATGTTGAGGAGCATGGGGCTGTG
>JACDOX010000101.1:213504-305550 GCA_014549065.1 Cardinalis cardinalis | reverse complement strand
CAAGAGTCCGACACAGCTGGAGCATGATTGGCCATCAAGTGAAAACAATTTGCATGAAACCAATCAAAGATGCACCTGTTGGTGAACCAGCTCCAGACCACATTCCACAGCCATCAGCTAGTTATTGTTTACATTTCTTTTCTGAGGCTTCTCAGCTTCTCAAAGGAAAAATCCTAGCAAAGGGATTTTCATAAAATATGTCAGTGACAACAGACCTTATTGTGCAGCTTCTCTAAGTGAGCATTCAGAAATGCAAAGGTGGGGTGCTTTAGAGGGACTGTTTAAAGGTTGGAAATGCACAAAGTAAACAGCTTTAASCCTTTAACTTGGCTGTGCAGATGTCATTTCCTGCAATTCAGATAATCACCTTCTGTTTTACCAATGTATAACTTACAAAAAGTTGTATCTGGAAGAATATATTTTATAAGGACTTCTATTTTCCTTGTTGTTTATCAGCTTCTGTGAGCACCAGTGACCATTCTTTGAGGTGCATTTTCATTGTGCAGCTTAGCTGAACCTTAAAAACAGGAGTTAGGCTCGGAAGAGTCGAGGATTTTTGATCCCTGGAGAGTTTTAGAAATGCAAAAAAGCAAGCAGAAGTGTGTAGCAGTTCYGCCTCATCATCTCCAATGTCAAAATGAGTGAATAGTACAAAGGTGCAAGAGAACATCCTTTTAAACAGTTTGGACTGGTAGAGGTGGAAGTTGATGTAAAGTTGTTTTTCCTTAAAATTTTAAAATTTAATTTTAGGAAAAATTTAATTTTAGGCAGAAATCTTTGCATTTGTAAAAGGGGATTGTTTCACAAGGAATTCTAAAAAGGTGAAGCAAGCAAAAATCAGTAATTTGGAAATACAGCCAGTGCCCATCTGGCACTTGCTGCAGCCCCTGCTGYGCTGTGGATTGACCTTCCAGAAATGCCCTGGGAGGTCTCAGGGCAGGAGACCAGAGAAATGCAGCCCTCTGCACCAAATCCCCCTCTGAGCAAAACCTCCCACGAGGAGCTGAGCAGTTCTTTGTCTTGCCTGGCATCACTGGCCAGGCTGCCCAGTGAAAAACCTCAGGCAGATGTAATTTGGATTTGGTATCTTCATTTCCATACCAATATCCCTGTGGGGYTGGAAGATCAAAAGTGCCAGTGGAGTGTGACTAAATGTCAGCCCAAGAATGCTTAGTTAGGGAAAACTAAAGCAAATCAGTTCATAAATCATCTGCTGGAGGGACTTGGCAGGTCACTCTTAGTGTATTTCCTCATTTGTATGGTCTGAATTCAAAAAGCAAAGTATGGATCACAGATAATTGATGAAGAGTGGATGTACAGCAGCAGGAAATGAGGATTTTTTTTTTTTTATTGGAACATTCTTTAGTTCTTGTAGTGTGAGCCTGTGTTGGCAGGAGGGAGATCTTTGATGCTTCCTGTGTGTGGGCTGCRTGGCAGCATCCCTGCAGGGAGGATGGGAATTTGGGATGGATCCTCTGATGGCACGTGGAATTATCATCCCACTGGCAGTATTGACACCCCACTTTAACTTTCCCTTGTTCTCAGGAGGAAAATAAATGAGTGAGCCAAAGTCTCCTTGGTCCTGCACCTGCACTGTGCTGYGCACACTCTTGTCTTCTCTCCCTGACCCCATCTGCAGATGGAGATCAAATCCTCTCCCCTCTGGAAGGCAGTGAACCCTTATCTGGGCTCCATAAGGATAAAAACCTGCCTTTGGATGCAGGGGTGGTGAAGGTGGAAGTGCTGCTGGGGATCCCTGTTGCTGGTGCCTCTGGCTGTGCTGGGGGACTGTAGGAAGAGATTTTTGTGGATGGTTTTTAGGGGATGTTTTTAAAATCAGAGCAAGAGCTCACTCAGAAAATGTAAGTTTGGGCAAATCTGATCTAAAAATGTCTGCACCAGAAAAATGGATGAGAAAGGATTGAATTAAACTCCTGTGCAGCTGAGCCTGTTTCTTAYCCAACAGGCTGGCTGCTGTATTTTGTTACACAAAATATTTTGTTACTCCTCTGGTGTTGGAAACCAAGGGGAGCATCCCTGGGGGTGTTCCTGACCTTGTGGCCTCATTGTTCACAAGGTTTGAGCAAACAGCAATRGGAAACCTGGAGTTTGTGCCACACAGCCTCCACTTCCCCCTCCAGCTGTGCCACCACCCAGCCTTGGGATGCTCCTGGGAGCTAATGCATGGAATTAACTGGGAATTAATGCAGTTCCTCCCCTCCCTTTAGGCAGAGCCACTGTATGAGCTGGTGAGTCCCTCTGACTTGGCTGATGCCATGAGAATAAAGGAGAACCTGCGCCGGGCTCTGGAGGAGTTCCAGCTGGAGAGCAGCTCCTGCCACTGTGCTCCCTGCCTTGGGAATGGCATCCCCTTCCTCAGAGGTACAGGGGGCTGCTCCTCTTTCCTGCCCTCTTGATGAATTCACAGAACTCACAGAATCACTGGGTTGGAAGAGACCTTCAAGATCATTGAGTCCAACCCAGCCCCAGCACCTCAGCTAAACCCTGGCCCCCAGTGCCACATCCAGGCTCTGTTAAACACACCCAGGGATGGGGACTCCACCAACTCCCTGGGCAGCCATTCCAGAGCTTTATCTTTAATAAGATAAAGAATCTCAGAATTTATGCCAGCCTTTATWTCCCTTGGCACAGCTCGAGGCTGTGTGCTCTGGTTCTGTCAGKGCTGCCTGGTGAAGGAGCCCAACCCCACCTGMGCACRGGCACCTTCCAGGGGGTTGTAGAGAGTGATAAGGAAATTAGTTGGGAATTTGTGGGGAGCAATGTGGCAAACAAGTTGCTCTTCGGTTTTTCCTGTCATTTCTTTATCAGGGAATTACTCAGTGTTTTTAAAGTTGCTGTGTTTGTAGATTCCTGGTAAGTGAAGACAGGAAAGTCAAGGGATGTGTCTTTGCCATGGGAGTGACCATTATCTGTATCAGTTTTACAGAAGAATATGTTACTTCTCATTTATGCATTTGAAAAAAAAATCCTTGACATCTCTAAGTCTCCTCCTTTTGATTTTAAGATTGCTTCCATCCTCCTGGAGAAGTGACTACTGTCTCAGCATTAATTAGTGTTTGTAAAAGGGTTTTGAAGATGAAAAGCCCCATATAAGTGCCAAGCACAGTGATCACCACCTCCCCCTSTTTCTGATAGAAGCTGTCCTCCTCTGTGAGCAGGCTGTGATTTAAAAAATGAAGGGGGAAAATAAATTGAATGAAAACTGCTCTGCCTAAACAAGAGATATAAGATGTGATGAGAGCTTCTAACAAAGGGACCATTTTGTCAAGTGCCTAATTCCAATCTGCATCTGCAAAAGTCCTGATGAGAATTGTTATCATCAAATTGTATCTAATGCAGAAATGATCACTTCAGGTACCAGCAGCTGATTGTAGCACTTCGAGCATTTGTCTCAYGGTGACCTTTGTTTAAATAACTTTGTAGGAGCTGAGTCCAGGTTAGTATTTCATTTAGGAGCTCCTCAGCAAAGGTTTTTAATGACCATGKCTTTTCCTGAGTGGGAACTCTTCTCCAGGTTCCTGACATGGGATGCACATCCCTGGGCAGCCAGAGCAGGGATATTGGGCTTTTCCTCTGCCACAAAGCCAAGTTAGGACATTCCTGTCCTGGTTGCTCTTTCTTGATGCTGCAGTTTGTTCTTYACCAAGAGCTCTCTCCACCTGCATTGCTGTGTCCAGGTCTGAAACCCCAAATGCTRAAAGGAGCTGCTGGAGTGAGTCCAGAGGAGGCCACAGGGAATGCAGGGTTAGATGGGATGCTGGGAAGCAATTCCTGGCTGTGAGGGTGGGCAGGCCCTGGCTCAGGGTGCCCAGGGAAGCTGTGGCTGCCCCTGGATCCCTGGGAGTGTCCAGGGCCAGGCTGGACAGGGCTTGGAGCAGCCTGGGGCAGTGGAAGGTGTCCCCATGGCAGGGGATGGATGGGATGAGCTTTAGGGTCCCTCCCAGCCCAAACCATTCCCGGATTCTGTGATCTCTCTTGGAGAGGGGCAGGAGGACTCTGCGGTCCCCTGGCTTGTGGCATTGCAGCAGTGAGCCTGAGGCTGAGCTRCAGGGCAGGAACAAATGGCAGGGGAGGTGAGAGGGGGTGCAGGGCAGTCACAGCCCCCCTGGTTACTGGCATTGATCCCTTCAGCACTGCAGAAAAACGATGCCATGTCCCCCACTGTCCCTCGCTCCCTGACGATGAAGTGCTGGGGAGGAGTGGATGCCTGCTGGAAATGTGGCTCTCTCCAGGTGTGTAATTCCCCCATCTGTGCTGTGCTTGCCTCCAGGAGCAGCGTGTGAGTGCCTGTGTCCCCTGGGCAGCAGGGGCAGCGCCTGTGAGATCAGCAGGAGCAGAGGTGAGAGGGGCCCAGGACAATCCCAGCTGTGCCAGGGCTGGCCAGGGTGTCCCCAGTCTGCCCAGTGCACCCAGCTGGGCCCCTGCAAAGGGGACAGATGTATTTTCCCTGCCCTCTTCTGAATTGCTGTGCCCTCTTGAGGGGGTGGGTTTATTTTTGCATGTACATGCCTTGCAATTGGATCAAAATAGGAATTTCTGCCTAATTAACAATCCCTGGAAGGCCTCAGGTCTCCTCCTTGGGAAACAGCTCTGTTTCCTAAGTTTTTCCTTTTGATAAAGCCAGCATGTTGCAAACTGTTCTCCACCAGATAGGCTACCATGCATTTTAATCTTAAAATCTTATTATTCTGTTTTGAAGYATTTATTAATGCTTCTTGGTCACTTTATGTCTCCTCTGCCTCCTGACTGATGTTCTTAACTCCTTCTAGTTTAGGATCATCTATGAATTTAATCATTTTGTTTACTTCTTCCAGCTCATTAATTTAGATGCTAAATAACACCAGATCCCAGGCACCCAGAGCTCTGGCACCAACCCACAATTTGATGCAGTGCATTTATCACTGGCTTTGTTTACAGCCTTACCCCGCACTCATTCTGCATGGCTGTGTCCAAACTGAGCCAGGCTGAAATGCACTTTAAGCCGAGATTTCTCTGAACAAGGGGGTCAGTTTTTGGGAATTTCTAAGGCAGTCCATAGAGCCTTGAATGGTGGAGTCACTGACACCTTGCTTCAGTCTGTTTCTCACACTCACAGTCGCATCCAAGCCTCCCAAAGCTCACATCCATCCATTTGTCAACACTGTAACTCCATTTCTCGCTCCCATTTCCTCCTTTKATGTGTTGCCTCCGTGATTCTCAGTATTTTGAATTTATGCCACTCACATGCTCAGGGTCCAGAAGAATCAGTGTAATAGGAAAAGCAATGGAGGGAAAGCTGAATAGTCAAGCTGTTGTTCACTGAAGTGCTAACACTGCCCTGACCACCTCAAAATGTGGCTGAGACCAGTTTAGTGGGTCTGTTTCCTATCTAGGCTTGGACTAAGACAAAGAGAGAAACATCCTTCMAGCAAATATAAAGCTAATTGCCTTTTTTTCCTCCCCTTTCATGTCCACCTGAAGTGTAGTTTGAACAAACACCAGAAATGCTGAGCAGAGAATTAACACCTTTGAAATAACCCCTCATTGTTAAGGACTCCAGTGCATTGTTAGTGATGTGGACGGAGCAGAGCCAAATTCAAACACAACTCCTGGGAGCTGACAGCTCTTCCCATGGAAAGAGCTGCTTGTTTCTGCTGCTCCTGTCCAGCTTTGTTGTTGTTTCTGTTCCAGATGCTGCTGTCAATGGAGACTGGGGGTGCTGGGCCAGCTGGTCCCCGTGTTCAGGAGCTCAGAGGACGAGAAGGAGACAGTGCAACAACCCTGCCCCACAGAACGGTGGCTCCTCCTGCTCAGGGCCAGCCTCTGAGACAGTCCCCTGCTAGAAGGAATCACACAGAACTGATGGCCAGACTGCTTGGGAAGGCATCACCCCACTGGCTCTCTGAGCTGGCCTCGCTCTGCCCGTGGGTGCCACCCGAATCAGAAACATTCCAGGAGGCACTGGGAGGGTGTTGGGAGCCTCACCTTTGGATGTGCACTGTCCTGTGGGATTGGATCTGCTTGCTGACCTCAGTATTTTGCCTTTTCCCTGTGTTTGTTGCGGTGGGCTAAATGAGACAAGCTTTATCTCTGCCTGCATTTGGTAGCTGCATGATTTCAAACTGCACTGCCTTGTTGGTGAAGGCTCCTCTGAGATAAGAGGAGACACTTGGATCTCACGTGCAGCAGGGTGTGCACTGATGCACAGCTCCTGTGTCGTGTGGAGCAAAATCCAGCACATTAAAGCCTAAATCTCAATGAGCACAGCAGAATCTAATGTGACATGTAGAGCCACTGTGCCTCACCACCCTGCTCTCCCAATTCATTGTACTGTTCCCACCCCTGCCGTGGGCAGGGACACCTTCCACTAGCCCAGGCTGCTCCAAGCTCTGTCCAGCCTGGCCTTGGGCACTTCCAGGGATCCAGGGGCAGCCACAGCTGCTCTGGGAAAAATGGAACATTTTGAAAAAGCTGTCTGCACATCCCCAAGGTCTTTTGGCCTTAGTAGCTGCATATGCCCCAGACAAGCCGTGGTTCATGAGTCTGATCCATGAAATCCAGGTATTCCAGCTGCTKCTGGGTCCAGCCAGGGTGGGACATCTGACTCAGAGAGAGTTCACTGTGAAAAGAGACAAACTGGTTTGCCTTTCATTAGCACCCCTGGGGCTGTGCACCACAGTCCAGGCTTGGCAACAGAGGAGCTTTACCCAGCACTGTGCACCATTGCATGAGCCTGCCTCCTTCCAGGGACTCGCCTCCTGRAGGTTTGCTGGTGGTAAATGATTTTTGTGAAGGCGCTTGGTTGGGCCTGCCGTGAAATAACCAGCCACAGCTTTGCTCCAAAAGGCAATTCCACCAGTGCAAAGTTGCTCGTGAGCGCTGTGAGTCTTCTGACACATCTGCAAGGTCAAACTCTTCTTCTGAGGGGTTTTCAGCAGAGCTGGTGCTGGTGGGCTGGCATCATCCCTTCCTTTCCTTTCAGACTGACGYTGTCTGAATGCAGTTCCTGTGAGAGCAGCTCAGGCTCCCTGACACCTGAACAATGGAACATGCATTTAGTTGTAGCCCTCATGCCGCCTCCACACTTATCCACAGGGCTCCTGTGACAGCTTGAAGAAAGGCAGAGCACATTGCATATGTAAAACAAGAGGGCTGTGTGCTCATTATGGCCTTCATCATTTATCTGCCAACCCCAAAACATTTCCCTTTTCCGCTGTGTAGCTCMAATATCTTTTGTGTGGTGGAAATTTGCCAAGAGGTTCTATTTTGGGTCATGGTCAAAGAGGTCAGTGCTGGTGTGAAGGAGGGTATTCCTCCAGGTTTTTGGCAGTGGAAGCTCTGGAGGGGAGGACCCTGAGCATGGTTCAGCTCTGAGGACACAAGCTGCAGTGCCATTGCCTGCCCTTCTGGAGAATCACCRCTGTAATCTGATTAAGGACATTTCTCAGATGAGTCAAGTGGCTTTTGTAAATTTAACCACCTTTCCTGATCATCCTGCTGGTTAAGCACGCAGCAGTGGAGCCTCTCTCCACTGCTGTGGCAAGGACAGCCAAGTGCAGTGACCTGACTTGGGACTGGTGTTCCCRAACAAGAAAAACACAGATTTTTTTCAGTGGTGACAGCACCTGAGTTTGTGGTTTGCTTGGTTTTGGTTTGGTTTTTTTTTTTTTGGAGGAAGAGAGGAGAGGTTTGACAATCATCAAGATCCTCAGGATAGTCTGACTGAAGTATGAGTTCAGCAGTTCCTAAATATTCACCCTGTAGGCTTAGAAACCTCTCATAAAGGACATAACTTTATCTTGTCCTTGTGATTCTGTGCTTTGATTCACCTAACTAATGATTTATTATAACCTGGAGGGCAGTAAAAAATACTATGGTGAAGCTTTTATTGTTTCATTTCGGTTGGCATTAAATTTTGGTACCATCTTTTACTGGTGTTCCTAACTCTCCCTCCCTGTGTAAGTTCAGAGTAATAACCCTGGTGTGAGGGCTCGTGTTCAGCACTGCCTCTGCTGCTCCAGCCCATTCCTCKGCTTAAGATTCTCCTCTCACTGGGCTCTCCTGCATCCCATGCTGTGTTTTCACAAGTTTTCATGAGGAAAAGGAGAGGGTAAGCMTGGAGAGGCTGTTACTGATTTGCACCTCCCTGCTTGGAGACGTTGCTGCTGGGGTATCCTGGCTTTGGGAACTCCCAGGAGGGAATTTCAGGTGAGTTGTGATGGCCTCATCCAGCTTTCCCAGCACAAAACCCGCTGGAATCCTGCCACTCTGACATCTCCATCAGCAGTGGGCAGCTGGAGGGCTTTCCAGCCTGGGTTCATGTGGTGTCACATCACACAGACGTTTCACCTGTGAGGCTGGAACCTCGTCCAGGCTGCAGCTGGGGCTTTGCAAACTCAGCACTGCTGAATTGCTTTATCATGCTGCTGTTCTTCCCACTTTTCATGGATGGGTGTTGCTGTTCCTGCCCAGGTCCTCTCCCACATTGAGCTGTTTTGTTGGAAGCCATGCAGAGGTATCAGCAGTGCCCAGATTTCAAACTCCTGGTTTTACCCTGGTGGCTGGAGAGCCCAGTGAGCACCCAACACAGCTGCCACATTTCAGGTGAAATCATGCCTGCAGGTTTATCTTCCTTTTATTTTCCATTTTAATTCATCCTATAAATGAAAAAGCTAGAGTTGAATACAGTAATTATCACCATTACAAACCAATATTTTTACTTATTTGTAGGGCAGCACCACAGGTCCCACTGTGGTGTGCRCAATAGGGCAGCACCACCAGCTCCAGTCCCTCCCCAAAAATCCCCAGAACATGGAATTTTGTTTCAGGTTTTTCTGGTGGGATTAAGAGTTTTGTATCTCCCTGTGCATCCCACTTTATAAAAAGGGAAGGCAACAATTTTTGAGCTGCTCCTGGCAGGGAGTTGTTGCCTGCTCTGAGCTGCCAGGCKCAGAGGGACGTTGGGGCAGCTGGTGTGACATTGACCCTGAGGCAGGAAACAGCTCTGTCTCAAGCACTGCCCTTATCTCCTCTCCTGTTAGCTGGTTATCTGGAGCCTACACCTTGCAACCTCAGGTGTATTGTCATCAATCATTCCCTATTTTCTTCTGCGTGCTGGTTCCTCTCTGCCCTTCCTTTGTTAATAACCCAGTTTGCCTATATCCATAAAAATATCTGATTGTGATACCATTTATCCAAAGCGCCACACATCCATCATGTGCTTATGAGCCAGATAAACAAGGTCTCCTGGGAAATATGCCTCCAGAAATATATAGGATAAATAACTATATCAAATGTATGTCAGTGTGCAAGAGGGGAAAATCCATTCATTAAAACCCGGGTGGAACTGCAGTGTTTTATTGTACCCTCCAAGCTTTTAGTTTAACTAAGAAAYGTACATTTTTGCTGCTTATCTCATCTTGCACAACTCTCCTGCTGCCCACTTCAGCATGAGATATATTAGCTTCTTCCACTGCCATTGTAAATGTGTAATTGCTCATAATCTTTTTTTTTTTTTTTCCTAGACCTTACAGGCAGCTTCTTCCTTTCTTCTGACTTCAGCTTTGCTGCTCCTGGGTTTCAGCATGTGGATGTTTGAGCCCTGGGGTGGAGGGGGGGCACAGGGGCACTCCCCACCTGCCTTTGGTGTTTGGAGGAAGCCCTTGGGTTTGTGTCTCAGTGCCTTTGGCTGTGAGCTGAGTGATGAGAATGAACAATAGCAGGTAAAACATGGCTTTTCTGCTTTTGTTTGTATGTTTCATGGTGGGATTTTGCATGCTGTTTCTTTAATCACTTAGATTTTTTTTGGTGGTTCTTCTGTGATTTATCCTTTTAGAAACAGCTCTAAAAACTGAGGATGCAGGTTGTTTTCCTGCAGGCCCYATCTTTTCCCAGCCTCCAAGGCATCAGATCTTTCTCTTCATTAATTTCTCCCCTCTGGTCAAAAAAGAGGCATGCTTGGTTTTCTGACTGAGGTGACTTTGTACTCATTTACTTGCAGGCATTTTCCTGAGTCCTAAGAAGTCGATGTAAAGGTAAGAATTGCTTGTGATGCAAGCTGGTCCTTGGTGTAAGAGCCCTGCCTCATGTTTCCACATAACCAGGCAGCCCAATGCCAAAGAAAATTCATTAAGTCACCTGTTGTGATTCTACATTTCACATTTCTTTGGATGTCTAAGTCATACTGATCYGTGGGTGCTTCATGCTGCTGCATTTCCTAACACAGAAGACACCAAATTCAAGCCCTTGGGAGCAAATTCCTCTCTGGGTGAACAGCTCCTTCACCTGGAATAGCAAGGTTGGCCCAAAAGGCCACAGCTTTGCCCCCCAGCAAAGGGATTTTTTCACAGAACAATCCATCTCAGGGGTTGAGACAGCATGGTTTGTTCTTTTCAGCCCGAAGTTTCATTTACAAGCAAAAAAAAAAAAAAAAGTGGTGAAAAAATTGGCCTTTGGCAAACATGCCCACAAAAGAAAATATGGGGCCAGGTCTTCAGGTGCCATAAATCAGCTGCAGTGAAGGGGCAACACTGATTTACATCAGCTGAGTGTCAGCCTGT
This sequence comes from Cardinalis cardinalis, assembly GCA_014549065.1. Taxonomy (NCBI): domain Eukaryota; kingdom Metazoa; phylum Chordata; class Aves; order Passeriformes; family Cardinalidae; genus Cardinalis; species Cardinalis cardinalis. Next base: position 294,991 of record JACDOX010000101.1, on the reverse strand, counting down.
AAATCCCCACTGACACCCAGTTGAAAAACAAGCATTTCCAAGCACCTGAGCAATTTCTTTCACTAAACCACCATTCCTTCCTGCTCCCYCTCTCCATTCAAATGCCTACAGAAGGGCTGCTTTGTGCTTTGAGGTTTTGGTGCTGTTGTTGTTCATAATGCCTGATTCCTTCTCAGGGCTTTTTTTCCCCCCCTTCTCCCCCTGCAATGAAAAGCTCAGTAAAATGAAGTGCCATTGGCCTTCCGTCCATCGCAGGGTTTTGTGGCAGTTCATTAGGAACAGGGAGCTGCAGGCTCTCGCCCTGCTCTCTGGACACAGTTCAATACTGTGTGCATTCTTGTGCTGAGATTTACGTCTCACATTCAAAAAAGCCCCTTAAATCAAGCAGCCTGTTAGCATCTTCTCAGGCTCTGTGTGCCTGGGAGATAAAATGCCTGCGTGCTAATAGTCAATTCATCACTGATCTTACAGAGGAAAAGCCTTTGCTTGTGTGGGAACATCCTCTGCCCAACGGTTGCCTTCGAGCCTCTCTATTTATTGCTTTATTTATTTATTTAAAATTCCTCATCAGCTTGGGCTTGCATTCTGCAAGGATGCCTCAGCATCTTTAGGCTGAAGCCTTCTCCATGCAGAGCAGCATATGGCTTTGCTGCCAAGGCAGCCCTGGCCAATATGCTGGACTTACAGATCTGACAGTGCCAACTTACAAAAGTTTCGTGGTACATATGTCAATACCAAGTGCATAGATGGTGAGCTTTTCCTGGATTTCCCAAAGAAAAATACATAAACTCCCTGGGAGTCAAGCTCAGTTGTGTAAACACTCACAGTGAATTTATTTCATGACACGCTGCAGCCCTGTGGTCACCCAGCAGCTCCACCTCCTTTGGGTGGGTTCTGTGCCATCTCCTGTGCCGCAGCAGTGGTGCTGGGCACTGGTGGGGCAAAACCATCACATCTGGTGGGGCTCCCATCCCATCTGGTGAGGCAAAACCACGGGAGCACTTGGTCAGGTTTCACGCGGTGAATCCAGCAGATGCAGAAACGCATCACCGGTCAGTGATTCCTCCCAGGGGTTAATTCCATCACACTCCTGGAGTATTTCTAGCCCAGCCCAGGTTCCAAAGCTCCCCGTGGCAGGCACCTTGTGCTCTCAGCAGGCTCTGCTCTGGAGGTCCCTGCCAGCACAGGGCTGCCCGCCGTGCTGCGGGGCAGGGTTGGAGCAGCGCCGGCTGCGCCGCGCCGTCCCCGCCTGGCACGGGGACCAGCCCGACCAGCAGCTCCAGCGCCCGTCCGTCTCACCACCTGGGACACGCAGAGACAAAGGGAAAAACAAACAAAAAAAAGGGATTTCAGGTCTGGCTGAAGCTTCTATGGATATGGAATCCCTGCTCTATTCCAGCCAGGCCCAGGCTGTTGAGATCAAGGCACTTTGAAGCCAGGGGAGATGAATCAGCATCACCCCAAACTGCAGCCATGATATTYTCTGAAAAATCCTTTCCTTAGGATTTTTCCTCCTGAGAAGCTGAGAGGCCTCAGGAACAAAATGCAAACAATGATTATCTGCTGCTGTGGGATGCAACAGGTGCATCTGTGATTGTTTCTAATGGCGAATCACAGTTAGCTGGCTCGGACTCTCTGTCTGACACACAAGYTTTTGTTATAATTTCCATTCATTTTCTATTCTTAGCTAGCCTTCTGATGAAATCCTGTCTTCTATTCTTTTAGAATAGTTGTATTATAATATATATCATAAAATAATAAATCAGCCTTCTGAAACATGGAGTCAACATTTTCRTCTCTTCCCTCCTCCTAAGACCCCTGTGAACACCACCACACCAAACACCAACAGCTCTTTCTTGTCCATCTCKTCTGAAACCCTCTGCTTTTCCTTTCCCAAAGTGCAGCTCACAGCTCTCTCTGCAGCAACTTCTTGCCTCTGACCAAGGCAGAGTGACAGAAGTCCCTGATGCTGTGGGGATGTTGTGGAAAGTCCCTTTGGAGATGGGTCATTCCAAAGCTTTTTCATTACAGTACAGACTGAGTTGTCAGGAGTGGTCGATACTATGGATTATGGTGGTGCTCCTGAATGATGGGAATGCTTGATGGCTGTCATTTACTGTCGTTTTTTATTTACTCATCTGGCCTTCATGCCTGGCCTGGGCACTTTATTAATCCAGACAGTGCAAATGGATGTGTGTGCTCTTACTTAGTGCTGGCTGGGAAGCTGAGTTTTCCATCTGCTGGAACATTGTGCTTTTAAAAAACAAAATTAGTTTGGTCTTAAATTAGTTTTGCAACTGGAATTTTGAAACTAAAAATTGCCCATGAGTTTAGAAGTGTGCCTGTCCCCACTGTTGCTGAAATCAAGGAGCACAGGGCTGGCTGGTCCAGTGCTCTGCTTTGGTGGCAGGTCCTGGGCTTCCCAAGAAAATTCCTGAGATTTGGAGACTACTTAAAGAACCTGAGCTTTTTAAAAAAAAAACACTTTGCAGTCACTGAAGCAAGCTTTGGCATTCAGCCTCACAAACCATCTCCCCAGCTCTGCTCCAACTCCCTGTCTCATCACAGCTTTGATTTCCCACTGGTGAGACCCCAGTGATGAGCCCACGGTTGGAGGCCTGGAGCTCTGCCTGGTGGAACTGCTCTGAAGATGGATTTTTCTGCCAGCTTCATGTGCTGAGATTTAGATTTTTTTTCTTCTTTTTTGTCATCATGAGTCAGGACAAAAATATCCAGAGAGAGCTGCAACTTTTTTTGGAAATGAAAGAGCCTGTTCYGACCCTGGCTTTTTTTTGCTACCCACTTAACTTTTTAGGATAGTATAGAAAGTGACAAAGAAAACATAAATATAAGCCTGTCACTTTGGAAAAACATATTTTTTCACCCCAAAATAGACACTCTAGTCAAAATGCATCCCAGGAGGGGCTGGGAAATCTGGCAATGTAAAAAATCTAGCAATTTTTTACTAAAACAGYTTTTTTGATGGCGAGTTATATGAGYAGTTGCTTCACCTGAGCCTTTCCCCTTCTCTCCCCTCCCTGCCTGCTGAGGTTTGTGCTCTCCCCCTTGGAGCTGCCATCCTTAGTGGGATGCCACAAGCCCTCCAGAGGATTTCCTGAACTTAATCCAGCAATTAAATTTATTTTTACTATTCTATTAATAGTAATAATRAATTACAGAATGGTTTGGATTGGACAGGAACATCTCATTCCAACTCCTCTGCCATGGGACACCTTCCACTACCYCAGGCTGCTCCAAGCCCTGTCCAACCTGACCTTGGACACTGCCTGCAATGGGACCACCTATGCCAGGGCCTCACCACCCACACAGGGAAGATTTTCCTCTTCATATCCAACCTAACTCTGCTCTTTTTCAATTTCAACCCATTCCCCCATCCCCTGAGCTGCTCRGCATAACCTGTCAGAACTGAGTACATCCCTCTGGGTGTCCAGAGTTGCTGAGGACCCCTGGCACACTGCCCAGAGCTCCTGGGGATTTGATTATGACCCCTGGAGCAAGTTACCAGCATTGTATGAGGACCTGAAAGTCACAGAGGTTTGAATAGTATAATAATAAAATTATCACCGGGTGAAAATGTAGATTTTAGGATTTTTGCAATGGGGGTTTTGGGGATAAGATGGAGGAAGTTGGGCATGTCTAGCCTTTCTTCTTCTTTTCTCCATCTTCTGCTGTGATGCTGGCACTTTGGGATTGGTTAGGAGTAGAAGTGCACTGTCTAACATAGGTGACAGGTATTGGGAATTAAGTGTAAATATGTTATATGTAGTTTGTAGTATAAAAAGACARCACTGCYCTGAGGGYGRTCAGRGKGCSTGTGGCTGCCTGGCTGAGCAGASCTCRGCTGGGWAGARAGAAAAWTTTATGGATAAGAATTAATAAACAACTTCAAGACCTCAAAGTGAAGAGCTCTGACTCRTTCTTCGGATGCGCGGGCCGAAACAGAGACACCCTGCACATCTCGGGGCAGCAATTAACAACCAACAACCCGAGATAACCCAGCCACAAAACACAGAAGGGATGGATGTGTGGATGGCAGGAGCTGTCGGTTTAGCCACGTGGAGAGGGAAATGCGCCCCTTTGGGCTCTCACCTGGGYGCGGGGTGTGCTGGCAGGCGGCTCCTCGGTCCCCAGGGCGGCAGTGGCAGGAGCAGCTGTCCCCCAGCAGCACGGGCTCCCCGTTGTTGAGGCAGGGCCCGCAGCGACAGGGGCTGAATTCCAGCAGGAACTCACCCAGAGCCCTCCTCAGGTGCTGCTCTTTGCTCTTCATGTGGCCGAGGCTGCTCCTCCGCAGGATTTCGTGGATGGGCTGCAGCTGCAGGGGGATGGAGATGGATGGCATGGGAACAATTTCAGCTGGGCATCGACTGGGATGCTGTGACATTGCTGGATAAATTCAGGACTCGGGGAAAAACTCATTTGTCTTCCTCGACAGCTGCATGTGCATCATGCAAATGTGGTGCTGCCCCAGTGAGGAGCCACCAGTCCAAAACCTTCCTCATCTCGGGGGTTTGTGTGGGATTGGCTTTTCTGGACATGCTTTGGAGTTTTAGTAGGGATTGGAATGATAAATTAAAACACCCCAGTAAGCCCATTTTTTGGACTGATTTCTTAGTGCTGTCACAGTCCCTGAGATTCCTTGCATGCTTTTTGMCTTTTTGAAGAAAATGTTTTGGTAAGAGCTTTGGACAGAGGGTATCATCAAAATTTATTGCCATCCTATCCGTTGAAGTGGCCAGATTGTGAAATATCCAGTAAATGCTGAGAATGAGGAATTTTGCCTATATATCTTTTGCCCTTTGATGTAGTGAAATAATACTGTCATCTACAGCTTTGGGGATGTAACTCGCTCATCATATTTTCCAGCAGCAAGATACAGTTCCTACATACCAGTCAGCAGAAATAGTCCAGTCTGGGCAGCAAGTATAACTTGCCCAACTGAATATTAACATTAAATGAGTATTAAAGCTAAAAACTTGGGACTGTGTGAGGACACTTATTTACATTTGTCCATCGATGYGCCTGGGCAAATGCTCCCTGTCTAGGCCAGGAATTTGCTCCAGGGAAGAGCTGGGTGTCAGCTCACTGTGCAAAGCACTGTGAGGGTGATTCGTGGGCAGGATCAGGATCAGCTGGGCTTTGGGAAGAGCTCTTAGGCAAATTTGCACAAGCCTGTTTGACAAACTGAGGGGACTGCAGATAAGAGCTGCAGGAGGGGCCCCTCTGGTTGCAGGGAGCTCTGGAGAGGTCAGTGCATGGTTTACTGGAAAACAAAGAGGTCAGTGCATGGTTTACTGGAAAACTGCAAGAAATCTTGCCCAGAATTAATGGAAACTTGTGCAAAAAGGTGAATAACCTGCAGCTGGAACTGAAAGCACCTCTGTGTTATCAGATCTTTCTGCTGCTGCCCAGGAAGGCTTGCACAGTCCTTCTTGCCCTGCCAATAACACAGATAATTCCCAAATCCATTTTCCCTTCTCCCACTCTCTGTCAGAGCTTTCAGACCTGCTTTCAAATGAAGACAAGAGGGATAGGAATGGCAGCATGTCCCTGCCATGACAGAGATCCTTCCCCGCCACTGCCCAGCTTCTACTGGAGCAGACTGGTGATCTCGGCATCTTGGGGTACTTGTGGTCCTGCTGACCACAGCTGAGGACTTGTGGGCACCCCCTCGTGCCCCTGCCAGCTCAACCCTGGTTTATTTGTTTGTAGGAATTGCCCTTCTCTGTCCCTTTCAATCCCCTCTGCTTGCACCCATCTCCTCCCTCCCCAGGAGCCCTATAAGATGCTTTAGTGATCTTCCCATTTTATGGGGCATCCAGTGAAACAAAAGGGAGAATAGAGCCTCACTGATTTCTATGGCCACAGACCTTCTTTTTGGAGTGTGGAGAAAGACAGGACCCACCTGACAAAGTAGCCAGGAGCTCCCTGCTCAGAGAACTCCTGGAGGAGGGCTGTCTTTGCAGAGCTTTTGCTGGGTAACAAAACTCCTTCCCCAGCCCCCTGTGAGCCCCCTGCTTGTACAGGAGGGTGGACAGCATCAGGGAGAATAGCAGGGATGAATACAACTGCAATTCATTGTGAAGCTGTTGGGGAACACATCAGAAACTAAACCTGGCACTAATCCAGCATTAAGCTCCTTGTCTGTCTCCCTGTGGATGCAGTCAGTGGGAGATGTACTCCCCATTGTGAAATGAATAAGAGGTTACCAGATCAGTGGCCCATTACATTTAATCTTGTTCTGTGATGGGATCACAATAAAAATACGAAATGATCTGCTCGACTACACTTTCATTCCTTAGAGCAGCAGTTTCTTCAACTGCAGAAAAGCCTTACCTGGAAATCAATAACAGCAGGATTATATTTTAATGACCTGCCCCAGTGACGATACATTTTGCCATCCCAACTCTTCAGGAGCCCTCCACTGGAGCTGGTATCTCCTCCTCTAATCCGGGGAATAATATCTTCCACAACTGCACTGTGGCTCTCAGCATCTGCAGAGTGGAATTGCACAGGTATTATTCAGCTGCTGTTTCCACACAGTCTGCAGGAACTGCTCAGGGGAGGGGAGATCAATTGTGCTGTCAGGGGCTGCCTCCTGGGATCGATGTGAGCTCAGTGCTCCCTGCTTGTGGGGTGAGCCCTGCCACCTTATCACAGGGTGACAACTTGAGCATCCCAAATCCTCTGAGCTGATAACACCTGAACTCCTCCAGCCTTGGTTTCTGGGTAGGACATGGGCAATAGGTCGCACTGTCTACAGCTCATTAGGAAATGTACAAATCTGGGGGTTCCTACACTCTTTGAGTACTTTTTAGAGTCAATTTTTACTCAGTCTGTCACAGCTGTGGACCGCAGCCTCCTAGCCACCCCACAGCCTCTGTTTCTAATCCAGATATATTGCTACATTAATTCCTGCTCTTTTAAGAGGCATCAGTACTCCTGGAGACGTGGACCCAAAGTTTCTGTGGTCCCACCTTGCCTGGGGGATGGCACCAGAGCTCCCATGCTCACAGCTTGCGTGGCCCTGCACCAACCTCTGTGCCCAAGTGACCCCAGGAGCCTCAGGAGACCCCTGCCCTGCTGCTGTACCAGTATTCAGGAGTCCTTTCTGTTTGCAGTCGGAGTGTGTCAGGGTTACTCCCAGATCCAGGTTCTTCTTGCTGGCTGTAATGCCAAGGGACAGCCCAACGCAGGCGCTTATCTCCTCCATGCTGATGCCTGCAAACCAGAAAGCAGACAGGTAAATCCAGTGACTCATGGTGTTCATTTTCCTGCTTCTGTGTTCTATCATTGAAGAAAAGATTCAGTTACTTTCATGGCTTGTATTTTGAAGTCAAAAGCTATTTTGGGCAGAGGACAATGGAAAAGCCCCAATATTTTATTGGGGTATATTGGGCCTATCATTTATTAGGTGTAAAAAATTGTTTCCTTAGAAAATAAAAGAAAGTAAAAATTAGAAGAAATTCCTCATTTCCTTAGAAATGAGAAGAAAGTAAAACTCTTAAAGCTTCAGGCACAAATCTCCCTTTTTGATCTATATATTTAACAACAAACTTTGTTTTTTTCACAGACTAACTCATAACTAAAGCCAGGAACAGCAGCTGAAATCAATAGAGCCTCACTAATTTTCCTAAATTCGGGATCTGAATTTAGGAAATCAGATCATTAGGTGGTCTGATTTAGGAATCAGATCATTAATGGTTAAAAATCAGATCAGTTTAGGAACCTGATCATTCATGGGTTAAGCAGCACCTTCAGGAGCACCTTAGGAAAGGTGTGTGTGCCGAGAGCTGCCAGAGCTTTCCTGCCTGCTGCTGCCAGCACCACCACCACATACATCATGAAAATATGTAACTGGAGAGCCATGAAGCAACTGCAGAGGGGAGAAGGGAACTAATGAGGTGGCTTCACCAAGGTAAGCAATGTGCATATTTCATACAGCCTGGTTTTATGTAAGCACTTCAGTGTGCTGCAAACAGAAGGCTGAGCTCTTTAGTAGTTAAAAAGTCCATTGATTTCAGTAAATGCGGGTATTGTAGTTAACAGGTAACTTTTATATTGCTCTTTTTTGTCAAGAGGACCTTCAAGTGTTTTCCAAAGAAGCCTGGTGATGCATAGAGTGGTTTTGAAAGGAGGCACCGAGGTCAGTGGGGTTTKTGTGTTGTGGTTTGATGGTCTGAAGTTGAAACCTCTGTCCAAGTCCCACCCTGGAGCACGGTGTGCTGAGCAGCCTCCCCTCARCACTGGGGAGCAGGGCCTTGCCTTGCTTGTGTTTAAAATATTGCTCCAACACTCATGGCTCTGGTTTTGTGGGGTTATGGAGTGGTGTGGGTTAAAAGGGAGCTTGAGGGGCCATCTGGTCCAGCCCCTCTCCCTCGTGGACAGGGACATTTTCAATTACACAAGTTTGTTCAGAGCCCCGTCCAACCTGGCCTTGAGTGTGTCCAGGGATGGGACATCCACCACCCCTCCAGGCAGCAGTGTTTCACCAACCCCGTTGTAAAACATGTCTTCTTTAATCTACAYYRKCCCTCTTYTAGTTGAAAACCATCCYCCCTTGTCCTATCACAACAGGCTGATTAAAACCTGTCTTTGTRATGTCTTTTAAGCACTGGAAGGTTGCAATGAGGTCTCACTGAAGACTGGATAAGAAAAACCCAGGCTGAAAAACATATATTCTCTCARCCTTKTCTCACAGGAGAGGTTCCCCACTCCTCTGATCAGCTTTGTGGCCTCCTCTGGACTTGTTCCCCACCAGTTCCATRTCTTTGCTGTGCTGGGGATCCCAGATGCAGCACTGCTCGTGGGGCCTCACCGGAGGGGCAGGATCCCCTTCCACCACCTGCCCGTGGCCTTGCTGGGCCTCATGAGGTTCCCAAGGGCCCAGAGCTTGTCCAGGCCCCTCTGGGGTGTCACCTGCAAGCTTGTTCCCTTCTGCCCATGCTACAGGAGAGGCTCCGTGGGACACAGATCTGCTCCTTGGCGTGGTGGATCCAAACTCTGCTCGGGAACTCAGCATCCTGAGAAAGGGGCTGCAGGTCCTGGCTTCAAACTGGTGAGAGCTGAAACAGACTCCAGACCTGAATTGGGAACTGCATCCCACTGCAAAACTGGGCCCWTGAGAAAGATTAAACGTGTAGCGCTCAATTTCTTGTACTAAACTGTTCAACAGTTGTAAACACAGTGAGTAAAGTTCACTCACCCAAAGCAGCATGAGTGATTGCTTATCTTGGTGCTGGAGTGCCATAAAATTAAACTTGAGGAACACCCTGATTAATTGATTTGCCATGGTTCCTGTTGAGTAATTATGTTCAGCGAGGGGCTGTCGATACCATTCGCCATTGGTCGTGGCGAGATCGGGTCTTGATAAATGAAAAGTGGTTATCACTGCAAAAGGGTGGCCTCAGTAAATATTAGTGCTTGAGGGGGGAGCCCTGATAGGGTTTTTTTTTTTGTTTTATATGATATAATTTGCRATAGTTAAATGTGCTCGAGTGATAAGATTTACTGCCGCATTTTGAATTAATCAGAATATATGAAGACTCTTTCTAATTTACTCCGCGCATAATGTTCCTCCCATAAATGTTCTTGTAATGTGTGARCACATTATACTGTTTTCTGCTAAATAATAGAACCATAACAATCTATTTTAAAAACAAGTAATGAAAAATATTGATGGCAGAGCAACGAGGGACCTCGCTCTGACATAGGTATTTATTTCGCTCATGACCACATCCATATAAGCCCTTGCAGCCTGAAAGCTGGGAATGGGTCTGGCAGCAAAACTGCAGCCCTGAGCTCTGCAGTGAGCTGTGGATTCCTAAACACAGGAGGTGATTTCATTTTCAAAATTCAGGTTTCCTAAATGCTCAAAGTCCGAGGCAGATGCTCAGTGACCACCTAAGCTGTGTCTCATTTAGGGAGGACTCAGCCAAGGGATCTTCTTCCTGAGTTTGTGCTTTAGTCACTGGTCTAAAAGAAAATGAATATTCTGTGTTCCAGAGCATTTAGCAGGCAGCCTCGTTGGCTGGGTGGGCCCTGAGGATGCAGTGGTTGACCTGAAGCAGCCCTGTGGGAGCTCAGTGATGCATCTGCAGAGCTTCAGACTCATCTTAGGGAGCTCTGGTTTTAAGACTTGAGCACTTGTATCCTGATCCTAACCGTTCCTCAGGGAAGGAGGATAATCCTCTTGCAAACACAGCCTGCAAGCATGGCTGTGATCAACATTAGAGAAATCAGGGGTTTTTTTTACTAAATGCTTTGAGACAGTGGCATATCAGACGCTGGGTCAGCACTGTGTGGCACAGAGCACTGCTGGCTTTGTAAGGGTGGGCTTTCTGGCAGAGCCTGGATTAGATGAAAATTACAGAGTGGTGCTGCATCAGAATGAAAATTGCATCTCTACTGGGGTGCATTTTTGTCTTTTGCTGGACTTCAGTTTCCTTCTTTCCTAAGATAAGGCATCTCGTAGCAGTAAATCTCCTTACAWACACAGCAAGCACAAGATAAAGCGAAATAATAGCCTCCCTCCACATGCTCTTGATGAATTCTTCCTCTGAAATTGGCAGTCTGCTTCCTGAAGACTTGCTTGCCAAGACCTTGTTCACTTCTATATCACTCACCCTTCAAAGTGAAGGAGTAATTTGAAGAGGCATCATGTTTCCAAACATTGGAGGTTCAGGAACTTGATGAAAATTCTCTCAATCAGTAATTTCTTGTGGAAAATTTGGCATGGTTAATGTGCAATATGGAGTGCATAGTTATCCTAATGCTGATGGGACCAAACCATTTCAGACCAGAGGCAGAATCTGGGGCAGAACCATGAAAATTATTGAAATTACTGAAATTACAGCAATTTGCACCTGTTGTCCAAGATCACAATTTCCTTTTTCATCAGTGTCTGGCCTGTAGTTACCAAGGCAGCGGCACCCTCAGCAGAGCAGAGTGATGGCCCTTAGGGGAAATGGGATCTATTGCATTATTGACACCTTTACAGAAGTTGACAGCCTGGGTATTGAGCCATATTATTGTTCTGTATCCCATGTTTTTGATTAGGAAAAATGTTACATTTTTGACTTGCTAGCAATGGCAATTCTCAGGCTCTCAGTGTCTGCAATGGGTGTTTTCTCTAACTGAGATTTAGGGGTAGGGCCCTCGGCCTCATACACTCCAATTTGTTGAGAACTGGAGCTAACAGGGGTCTGTTAGTCTCCAGACGTGGCACTAAGCAGAGTGAAGTGGCTGAGGTATTGCTGAGTGCAGTGCAGTATTTCCATTTATAGAAAATTGTGGGCCTTGCTATGAACAGGCTGAAATGTGAGAGGGCTGATTTGCTGAGCTCTGGATGGCTCTGCAGCCTTCAAGCATTCATGGTGAACAAAGATGACAAGAAATAGGAGAAGATTAGCAAGAAATGGAGAAAATGGTGCTCAGGTTCCTTCCCTAGTGACCAAACCCTCACCCAGGCACTTCTGAAATCAGAGCAGGAACCACATTTGGTGACACCCAAGCTAATCCCAAGCCACGTGGCCAGTAGTGCCACCAGRCTGGAAATGCAAGGTTTAAAGCAGAAAGCTGAGAACAGAGGATAAATTTTGATTTTCTGACCTTTTCTTCGTATCTCCTCCTTATTGATGACAAGGATRTACTCAAAGACCCCCCCCATGGTGCCAGATGTCATGAAGTGGGTGCCGTAGTCGTTGATGAATTTGGCATACATGCCATAGTTGTAGGTGTCTGGGAGCTCCTGCAGGGAGAGCAGCACATCCTCATCCAAAACAATGTTGTCCCTTCTCATCCTGAAGCGGGCTGTCTGCACCTTGGTCACAGCTCTAATGAAACCAACATCCTGCAGGTAAAGGAGAGAGGAGCTGCAGTCAACATGAATTTAAACAAATGAATTTYCAGGCTTTAGGCTTGCGGGGGAAAGCCTGAGTCTCTGACTGTCAGTGGGTGCATGAAAACAAGCCTGATTTAAATGAAATAACGGTAATTCTTTTTTAAAAGTCTCTTTCTGATTTGCTGTGGAGGTGGAGGGCCTTGGGGGGTTGGATACTACGGGTGTTTTATTGATGTGTGAATACGATCAGAGTTGGGCTCCACATGCTTCCCCGCCATTCTGTTTCTGCAATTACTTTTTCCAGTTTCYTTTCCATACTGTTTATTCCCTTTTTGCTTTTTTCACAAACTSAGAGAGTAGCAAAGCACAAGGGTCAAGCCCAGCCCAGCAGAGGGGAGATTCCTTGGCCAGAAAGATGCTGATGGAGGGAGAATTTCCTGGGTATACCACCCGCTCCAAGGCTCCACCTCTGTTTTTGCCATTGCTTTGCACAAGTCTCCACTGCAACACGAGCAGCCCTTTAAATGATTCCTCCAATAACTGATCATCATTTAGCTGCAAACATCATGTGAGTCTGGACAAGGGCACAGTAAATACTATAATGGTACTCATTTCAAACAGCTTTTAAGGGCATTTTAACTCGGAACACCATCAAAGTAATTCTTCTTTATTGTTTTCTGTCAGCAGCCYGGAGAGAAGTGGAGATGGGGCACGGTAAATGTGGGAAATACCAGCACTCTTGTTATTAGATTGGAAAGAGGTCATCACTGCCAGTCCATGATGCAAGCCCTCTGTGAGAAGTACACCCTATTATCAGGTGCTATTTTTTTCAGTGTGGTATTTTAACCTCCTGTTAAAAGTAGCCCATTTCCCTGTCACAAGGCAGCTTGTATTAATTTGAGCAAGATATATTTGCTACTAGAGATCATTCCTTGAGGATAATTGTTTTGATCAGCATCTTGATATTCCCTCCTCCCTCATTGTCACTTTCAAGCATTTTTTTTATTTATGCGCTCCATGTAGCCATGAAACAGGATGGGGTGAGATGACATGTGCCGTGGCACTCCGTAATTCAGTTTTATTCCCATTCCCTGTTTGCTGAAACATACCAAGAACAGCAAACAGGATTCCTAACRATCATACATTTGCAATTACGTGAACAAATTAAGGTACAATTACCCTGTGCTAAAAAATGCAATTGAGAGAATAAACTGACATAAGCTACAGCCAGACCATGCCATGCACAGATGATGTGAATGGAGCAGATGCATCGCTGATTTGCTTGGGTTTTGTTTTTACCTTTGCCTCATATTGTGTGAAATTCTTCAGGGATCCYTTGCCACCTGATAAAGTGAGGCCCAGGTTTAACATGAGATCTGAACCTCCAGGCCCAATTCCAATGGTGAAGCCTGTTGTTTTGGATTTATCACTTTTAAGGGCRTCAAGCAGGTCCTTTGAATCGTCGTAAAACTCAAAAGCAAACCCAGAATCAGCATGAGCCTAAAATGAAAGGAGCAGACATTAATWTTTCAGGGGCTTCCCTTCCTTTTTAATCTCTATTTCTTGAAGGAATACCACTGTTAAAGCCCATGATGCTGCTGACAGCACCAGCACTGACTTCAGTGAGTGTGGAATAAGGAATTAAGTCCTGTGCCATTTCATCTGGAAATATGTGAGAAATGTGGATAAAGCCAAGCATTTTACTTCTTCCATCTCCAAGCAGGGGAAAGGTCTGTGTTTAGCCACTCAAAGCCAGAGCTGGTAATGGTAGCTATTAAGACAGCCTGACACTTCTCATTATAAAACCCTCCTTCCAGTTCCTTACAGCTCTGCCAAATCCTAATGATTTGGACTGAATTTTTTTTTTCTCTCCAGCCTGCTTCTGGATGAATTTATTTAGGAAAAGAAAAATTCAACATCTATTTACAATGGCAAGGCTAGAAAACAAACATTGTTTTGCCTGTGTTTTAGAGAAGTGACCTTTTCCTTGACAGCTCTACTTTACTGGCACGTGGAACCGAGCAGCTCTGCTGAGTCTGAGCTCTGTCATTTGCCAGCTCTGTAAAAAGCCAGCCCCATTGTTCAAACTGGGGACTAAGGGACTCTGCCTGCTGGGAGGGCATGAAAGCTACTTGCATTGAGTAATATTTCCCAGCAATAATGTGTTTTCATTCATTCATGTCAGAAAACACGATAAATGTTTAACAGTGYGGCCAAGGCACCCACTTAGGATGTGGTAGACTCAAATTGAATCCTTGCTCTGCTTGGATCAGTGTCCAACATCAGACATGACCTTATAGACTGTAGGTGTTGTGATCCCTGGTGATGGGTTGCAGGAWCCCTGTCTCACTCAGAATTCAGATTTATGCCCCTTGTAGCCTTAAAACGCTTTCAAAGATTGAACCAGCAGCATTGTTACCATTTTACACAAGGCTAGCTCAGTCCCTAGAGAGGCAAAAGGCCTGKGCAAGCTCTACAGCTCATTAATAGCAGATTTAGAGAAAACACCTCTCTCCTGGCTCTGCCTGGGCCAGAGGAAGCAGTGGGGATGCCTGGGTGATACAGCATACGCATTCCTTGGGGCACCATAAACCAACATTTACACATTGAGTGCCTGCTGGGGTACCTTAAAGACAACTAGAGATAGAATCTACCTGATACCTTTGTGGGAAGTTGTTGGAACCCAGGAAATTCCTCTGGCCACCCTGGAGGACTCGAGGCCCGGCTGAGGGGCTCAGAAACCTTGGCAGAGAGCCCAAAGGCACCCCTGTGCCTTTGATCTTGACCMGTGGAAAAAATTACCAACCTTTATATGAAGAATTACAAGTCAAGAAAGTTTAAAGTGGAATGATAGTGAATTTATCACAGGGTGAAAATATAGAATTTTGGGGTTTTTAGAATGGGGGTTCAGGAGGCAAGATGGAGGAATCTGGGTGTGTCCAGTCCTTTCTCCTTCTTCTTCTTGGCCTCCATCTTCTGCTGCGGTGGGGGCAATTTTGGATTGGTTTAGAGTAGAAATTCACTGTCTAACATAGGTGACAGGTATTGGGAAGTTATGGTAAATAATGTACACGTAGGTTTTAGTATAGAAGATAACACCGCCCCAGGGGCGGCCAGAGTGCCTCTGTCTGACCTGCTGAGCGGACCTCAGCAGGCCAGAGAAAGAATTTTATAGATAAGAAACAATAAACAACCTTGAGAACAAGAATAGAAGAGCTCTGACTCCTTCTTCGACAGCCRGGCTGGCAAAAAGAGACTTTCTAACGCATCTCGGGGTCACTCTGACCAGCAGAAGTCCCGAGAGGAAGTTTGCCTGTTTTGCTGAGGCATTGCTGCTGAATTTGGCCTCCTGCAGCACTCACCAGGAACTGGTACAGGTGGAGGTTGTAGGGCTTGCGGAAATACTTCTCATCWTCCCCGTAGTGCAGGCGCTCGCAGGCGGCGTCGTAGCGCAGCTCCCGCCACTCCCCGTTGTACACGTACTCACAGAGCCCCCCAAAATACCCCGGGTCATAAATGCTCAGCCTCCCTTCCTCTGTCAGGATGTTGTACCTTGGAAAGAGGAATGTGAAAAGTGCATTTTATACGGCCCTACGCAGATATTTGCTATACGTGTTATGTTGTGTTGATTAGTAGTGCTGTATTAACATTTTAAGAGTTACTACATGGCAAATGTAGTTTTGTAGCTAAAATAGGAACTATGTGTGTGGGATATTTTTTTAAGATAGGAATGAGCTACTTGCACCAGATAGCAGCTACAGGACGCCTAAATCTTTCAGAGAAAGAGAATTTATTGCTCTCTTATCAGAAGAAACTTCTTCCTGCCTTGCTCAGCYATGAAGACACCGTTAGGATTAAGAGGAAGAAACTGACACTGATCAGACTGAGTCCTTTGTTTGGATGGAATTTATGCATCATGTATGAAGTGTATGACTATGCAATAGGCTATTGCTTTTAAGGGTTAATCCTTTGTTAACATGGGTCCTTTTTCKGGCTTATTTTGCCCAGAAAAAGGTACCCGGACATCCGTAACTCTTTGTTTCCATTGTCTCATATTGTCCTAATCCAAATTGTCCAAATTATTATTACTCTAATTACATTACTAGTTTTATAACCATTTTATTACTATTAAACTTTAAAAATTTTWAAAACAAGTGAGTGGCGTTTTTCACAAGGAATTTATCCATCATTCTGGTTTTATTTCCTCAGTCTCTGTCACAGGTTCTCCTGATGCTGATATCCCCACCACCAGGTTATCCATCCTCAGGCCTCCTGAGGAACTGGAATAGAGCTTAAAGGCTGGGCTGGGTTTGTTATCTCCTTGCTGTCTCCTTCCCAAAGCTACCAGGAGGCAAACAGCCATTTTATTTCCAAGGCATTAGTTTGGGCTGGCATGCAAGAAATGGAAGAAGTCAGTGAAGTTGCCGAGCCCCTCCCAGCAAGCACCGCTATGAAAGTCCCAAAGCCCTGGAATTCCTCCAGGTTCCTCTTGAGCCTAATGCATCTCATTGTCACAAAGTGCTTCCTGGCATTCTCTGCAATTATTTTCTGTCTTAATTTAATCTCTTTCTTTTTAATAATGGTCCCGTTTCTCAGGGTAGTTAACACCCTCCCTAGACATGAAGCCTGTGCTTTGCCAAGTCTGTCACTTATTATTTCCTTATTCCTCYTTCTTCCTGCTCTCCAGCCCTCACAGCTGCTGCCCTCTGAAATCTCTCCTATTACTTAGTATTCCATGTAATTGCACGGCCCAAAGTGAAAGCTTTATTCAAACTAGCAGCAGCACTGCTCTTCTCAACAGGGAACCATCTTTAGGACTAAGATAGCAAATGCCACTGCTTTTGTGTGTTCTGCAGGAGAAACACTTCAGAGAGCAGAATTAAACAGGGTTCTCAGTGGTAATTAATGCATGCCTTGTAAAACTTTTGATGGACCCTCCCAGGCCCTGGGCCAGGGAGACATTTATCTCATGGACCCCAGAGWGTGTTGGATTGAGCTGATGGGAAAGTTACACAATGGCTGGCTCCATCCTCATCCTGCAGCCCATGTTCTTAAAATCCTAGAATGGTTTGGGCTGGGAGAGACCTTCARGATCATCTCATTCCAGCCCCTCTGCCACAGGCAGGACCGTGTTCTCCAAGGGAAACTGAGCTTGGTTAAAATACAAGGTTTTCAAGAGGAGTGTCACAGTCACAATTTGCSTTTTTCAGTTTCATTTGATTCTGGATTTCTCTTTTGCCTGTGTTACCTAATCAAAATTTGAAACTGAGCAGGGAAACAATTTTTGTGGATAGGAGTATTTACATGTACTYGTGTGGAGCTCAGGCTCTCTGCCTTGAATCTGTGCTCTGAAGTCCTAAATCCTGCAGCTAAATCTCCTTAAGGATGAATTCCAGCAAGGTGCTGCATCTCCAAAGTCTGCTGTTTGCTTTAGTCTCTTACCTTTAACAACTGGAGAAAGCTGTGAGATAACTGGGATCTATTTTTTCAGGAGTATAAAAGGGCATCACAAGTACTGTGGTCAGGTAATAGATCTGAGACAGAATTTGAAATAAAAGCTGGAATGAACCCTCATTGCCACCCATGGTCACTTGGGACAGCACCTCCCCTTTGGGTACAGCCCCCTATCAATTCATGGATCACTGCTATCACTAAGGAAGAGCAATATAAGAAACATAAATCCTGTTTTGATTGCGAGAGGAGCAGCTATTGATTAATTACTCACCCTTGGACTATTTTTTCCACCCCTGGGATTGGGAACAGMTGTTCACAAGGGCTTTCAATATCTTCATCCTCACAATTATCCTCATCAGACCCATCTCTGCAGTCCCAGTCTCCGTTGCACACGAGATGCCGTTGAATGCAGCGCCCTAAAGTGCACAGATGCAGGCGGTGGCTTATCCCCCCTGCAGACATCCTGGCTGGCAGCTTGCATTGATTGTGCTGTTTTTCACCCACATCTCAAGGCCACAAGAAGTCATGCTGCGTGTTAAGCACAACGTTATTCCATGGGGAATTGGCTTTTCCAAGCTTCTGGGACCTAAACACAGCACAGAGTCCAAGCTGGCCATTCCCATGGGCTTCTATCAGGTGGGAACCAAGGGGAGGTCACCTGGCTGCCCTGACTTTATTTTCTAAAATCTCACTCTTGGAAAGTTGCTGTAGGAATAGCTTCACCCCTTGGCTTAAGGAAATCAACTCCATCTTATTAAAGTGCAATGTTTCCTCTTCTCATTGCAGGAGGCGTTTGGGGAGTTTATTGCAATAATTAATTGCAAGAATGGATATTTGCAGGAAAGGCGATGTGGAAGGGCTTTTGCTTCTGGGAGCATGGAGAAAGCCTTGAGGAGAGCACTGGCACTGCTTAATTTACCCCAGTGGAGTGATGATAACCTGCTCCAGCTGATAAGCTGGTCACAGAGCTGGCCTGTGGCTCCAAATTTTGATAGAATTTTCATTAAATGCTCAGGAAGGAAGTTTGAGCCATTTGTGTGGAAACAAAAACCTGTCAAGGCTAGTCAAACTTTAGAGAACAGCCGTTTTATATCCTGATCCTCAGAGCTGGAGGTGGCTAAAAATAACTAAATCACCCCAACAGATTGCTGTGTGGATTGATGATTGAACTCTGTCTCTAGCAGGGGAGAACGTGGCGTGCTGTGGGAGCGGAGGGGAGTGTGAGCACACAGCACAGCAGTTAGAGCAGAATATTCCTACTCTCTTTGTTCCACTGAAAAACTCACACTCTCCATGTCACACAGCCTTCTTTTCTACCCAAATCTGAGTGCRGCATGGATGGATTTCTGTCAAAGTGGGGGGAAACACTGAAGAGGGGAAAATCCCTGCTTTCTCTTGTACTGGCTCACCCTCCTGCTGCCYGGGCAGGGGACTGATACCCCCAGGACCAAAACCTCTTTGGGCAGSGGTTTGTGCCTGGATCACCCACCTGTTTCCTTGCACTGGAAGTCCTGCCCACAGCCTGGTGGCCCTGAGCAGGGTGTCTCAGCTCGGCAGGCCTGCTCATCCCAGAGGTGCCCTGCGCAGCGTCGCCCTCCGAACTCTGCCGGCCGCTCCAGCCGCCGGTACCGGTGCTGCAGAGACACAGCCACGGGTGTGACCCACAGACCTCCCCTCCACGGGCCACAGTGCAATCAAAACTATCATTTCAATTGGTATTCCTAATTTATGTGTGTGGGGGTTGAAGACTTTGTGTGTGATAAAGGCAGGAGGGTCAGCGGAGAGGTGGGAGATCAGATTTGCCGGGAGTTTGTACATGGGAACTTAGAATGGCTGTTTAAAAAATATCTCTGTTTTATACCTTGGAAAAATATGGCATTTTTCCAACTGCATATGCTTTGTCCTGCAATGCACTAGGCTCAGATGGACACAGGCACTAATTACAACCCTGATCCTGCAACATTTCTGATGGTTTATTAATGAGAATTGCTGCTCTTTAAACTAGGAAGGGGGGGAAAAAAGAAAGGGAGAAAAACCATATTATTTACTGATAATATACTGTCTACAAGCACAGGAACAAAAAAGGCAGGGATAAGATAAACTCAGTAGAAAGCAGAATTATGTCAGGTATGTGAAAATAAATTCTCAAACTATGAAGACATATGTGAAATGTTATAAAAATATGAGAACAGGAGCTGATGCATAAGGCTGCTTCTAATTTCTTTTTGCTGGACTATTTGCATTAAGAATCAGGGGATACTTAATTAAATCTGAGACAGAAAAGGAAGAAAGTCTTGGGCAAGTATTCAGGCCTGATTCTTCCACCATTTGCCTTGATTTTGCTCTTCCTGTTCTGCTGCCTCCAATGAATTTATTCCCCAGTTTACACCAGGGTAAATGAGAGCCTCTCTAGCCAAGGAGCATTTCCATCATATCTGGATGAGTTTACTGGCTGCTTCAGAATGATGAATATGCATAATATATATAATTAATGTGTGTACATCCTCATCACAGACACATCTGAAGATAAATGAATACATTACAGTGGATCCTTACTTTTTTCTCTTGGCAAGGGAAGCAATCASTCCATCCTGACCACTGGCTCAGCTGACAGTCAACAGGAGCTGGAGAATCAACACCTCTGCTGCTTCTTCTAGGGAGGGGAAGAAAGAGTGGTCTAAGGTCTTTGAAGCTGTGTTTTGAGAGGGGCTGAAGGCTGGAAGGGGGAAAATTATCTGTGTGTGTGTGTTTGTGTTTTTCCACCAGGAAACTGGTTTGTAGGAAATGGGAAGCATCCCAAGATGTCCCATCCAAGTATTCAACACCAGAATTGAGCAGGGACTGCAGATGCAGCACCTGGGGATTTTGTCTTGGGATTCCTGCCTTCCCAAGACATCTTTCCAATAGGTAGATTGCAATTATATATATATATATATATATTTATGTGACCAGCCATCCTGAGTAAACAGAAGGAATGTCGTGAAGAAACAGGTTTCAGAGAAAAGCTAATTTTTTTCCTTTTTTGTCAGAAACACATCCCAATCTCCAGGAGYAGGGATGTTTATCACTACTGAGCCTGTTTTGATGTCACTTTCTTTAYACCCATGTGAGCTCATGGTCAGGATTTTTCCTGCTGTGAAATCAGATCCTGCTTTCCATGGGCTTTGTGGAGGGGTGGGAATTGTTAGAGTGCCAACAGAGCTGAGAGAACAAGGTACAAGGGATCCTGACTAAGAATTTGCTGGTTGAGTGTTTCTAAAGCAAAAGACACAAATTCTGAGGAGAAGAAAATCACTAAAGGGATATTATGAAAGGAGGAAAGGGYGAAGGTATGGTATTGTAGTGGCTCTTGGGTCGGACTCTCTGCACATACTCTGAATATCACTACACAACAGCCAGAAAACACTTCTCCTGCCTCCCAGCCCAGTCATTACAATCTCTAGTTCTGTCTCTAAAATCTTTATTTGTTTGAGCCATTTCTTTGTCTTGAGGAGCAATCCGTGCCATGCAAATACAACCCTGCATTTGCCACAGCCTTTGAAGCATTTTGAGGGTTTATTCCGAGTCAGAACATTATTATTTTTATTATTATTTTGGTGATTAACTAATGAGCAGTCTGTTTTGCTTACAAGACTGCAGTCCAAAGAGAAATATTGATAATTAGCAGAGGCATGGAGCTCATGGGGGATTCATCAGAGGCTGGGCAAGAGAGATTTACCAAACGAGAGCCACAGCAGCTGAGTAAGGGAGCCTGTGGGTGCAGATCCTGTGTGAGGTGAAAACCCAGGAGCCTGCAGGAACCCAGGGCTGGAGGACACGCAGGTCTTGATGCCTTTTTGCTGTGACAGGAGGATTTGTGGGCTGCATCCTTCAGCACTTCCCAAAGTACTTAATTGGCTCACCTTCGATTGGATTTTACATTTACCTCTTCATTACTCTGCCTTGTTTGATAAGTTCATCAAACATCAAAAATCTTGTCTTTGTTCATTTTCAAAAGGGATTATCGGAATAAGCCTTCATAATTAAGTGTATCACTGCCACAGTTTTTTCCTTTCTGCCTTCTCCTTGTCTCCATGTTCCAATTATCACTGATACCTTTTTTTGATCCTCCTAAATCATATTTGCCTTTACAACAAGCTTGAAATTAATAGCTGTAGAAAAAAACCCTCCACCCATTTCCCTATCATGACACTGTAGCTGTAGAAAAAAATGTAACTTGTTTATTCTTTTCCTTCAAAGCCCAAGTGACACTTGGATAGGTTAATAATATTGTTCATGGGGAAAAAAAAAAACAACTGAGGAATGAAGATCTGGCTTGGACTGAAAACTGGGTTATTCACATGCACTTGTTAGCTTCGTGTTGTCGAGTGTAAAATAATTAGAATGCAAAAGAATATGAAAAATATTAACTCATAAATCATCCTCTATAGAGAATTCATTTCAAGTGCCCAAACCCAGCCCGGTAATTTCGGTAAGGAAGTTTAAGAAGGCTTAATAGTCATCTGTAAAAGGAAAATCATTGTGCAAACAGTTCCTTTAAGAAGGAATTATGATGCCTGGCTCGGGCTTTGGACAGCTGCCAATTTTTGATTTTTTTTTTTTTTTTTTTTTTTTTCCTGGTAGCTTTGTGCACGTGCCTCAAGCCAGGGCAAAACCGATGGGCTGACTGACGTGCCGGTAATTCCTGTGTGGAAATGTGGGGAAGGGACCAGGACCAGACTTACCTGTGGGAAGGCAGCGCCTGGAGCTCCCCGCACGCCTGGGCTGGTGGGGAAGCCAGTGAGCACACAGACAGGATCCAGGCACAGAGCTGAGCCAGGCCCCACCACATGGCTCTGCCATACGGGAGTGTTTGCTGCAGATCAGCTGCAAACCAAAGCTTTTAACTTCTCAGGACTGCTGGAAGGAGCATGGAGCCCACCAGGCTCCGAAATGCTGCAGTAAATCATTGACAGCAGCACAGATCCAATCACAAAGAATCAGGACACATCCCAGAGGCCTTTGCCCTTTTGGAGACAAATTCCCAGTTTTCTGGCAAGGAAATATATTAAACTGTGCAACTGTTTCCACATTAAAGTCAATCAATCCTATTGCAGCAGCGTGTTTCCTACCCAGCCTGCGCCCTCCTTTTAATTTGAAGGAGGAGGAAACTCGTGTTATTTCCCACTGTGACTTCCCTGTAATTTTGATGTGTCTGGTTGCTGACCAGGGAAAAGCTTCCCAGCACAGCAAATTGAAGATTAGCACAAAATTGCGTTATGAGGAACGYGTACCTTGCAGATACACGAAGGAAATGTCAGTTCAGCCTCCTCCCCTCGCCAGCCCCACGAGGCACTTTCCCACCTCTAAAGCTGATGTGAGCGATCACCTGGCTGCTGGATGGCCCGACACGGCCACTGCAATGTGAAAATCAAATTCCTTGTTTTCTAAAGTGATTTGGGGGGAGGGGGACATCCCCTATGTCTGAAATTGTTGCGGCCACATCTTGTGCAAACCCATCTGCTCRGGGTGGCTCTAATGCTTTTAGCTGGGTGGCACCTTAGTGGATGTGCACAAGTGTAGGAAAGCAATACCACAGAAAGCAAGAAGACCACAGGTTAYTTGTTTTTAAGATAACAGTCACAAGATGACAATTTTTAGTTCTGTTATGTAAGAAGAAAATAAAAACGGCCATGGGAAAGACACTTGGTCACAGCCCAARTTGSCTCATTGTCACCATCAYATTTTCTGAAAAATCCCTTYGCCAGGATTTCTTCTCCTGGGAAGCTGGGAARCTTCAGCTTCTCCCTGTTCTGCTGCTTTGGAATGTAATTTGGAGATTGTTTATCCAGCATGTGAAKTGTTTTAATGTAATGACCAGTCATGGTCCAGCTGTGTTGAGGCTCTGAGGAGTCATGGGTTTTTCTTTATCATTCTTGTGAAGCCTTCTGATGTCTCCTTTCTCTTTCTTTAGYATAGTTTTAGTAGAGCATTCTTTAATATAATATCATAAAATAATAAATCAGCCTCCTGAGAACTTGGAGTCAGAKTCTCATCTCTCACCTCATCCTGGGGACCCTCACAAACACCACAGCCTCACAGCTGTTTCTTCAAGATTTCACAGCCTCCAAAATGCCCCTAAGGGCCCTGGGCAGGCACAAAAATGCACCAAGTATCTTCATTAGGTATCAGTTAAAAAGAGAGTAAGAGATCTATGAGGACTTGTGTGTTCAAACAAGTGCTTATTTCTCCCTGCTTTTTCTTCTGCATGAGCAGCCTGAGATGCTTTGTGCATAAATGAAGTCTTCCCAGCAGAAAACTGGAAGTTTGAACCTCAATAAATTCAAGGCAAGTGTAATTATTGTAGGAAAGTCTGGTCTTGGGCTATTATGGCTGTTAAACAGACAGTGAATTGYCCTCTGTCCACAAAAGGCCAGGCTGGAAGTGTCATTTTGTGTATCTCCCAAATCATTTGCAAAGCTCATTTCAATGGCTGGTATTGTAAATTATCAAAATGAAAGGACSTCTTAGCAAGTTATTTTCATGTAATTAAAGTTCAGAGTGACCCTGGGGCTTGTCTTTGCTAAACACCAAGAAAGGTAGCACAGGGGGAAACTCAGTATTGAAATGAAATGAGCAGTGCCCTTGTGTGACCTTGGGGAGTACCTTAATGCAATCCTTTACCTCCTAATGCACTGCAGATGGGCTCAGAAAGTCCTTCTCCTCTCTTTGCCTGCGCAAGAAGAACTCCAATGAGGGGTTTAATATTTTTTTAATATACTATTAAGCCTAAATTGCTTTAGCCTGGGAGAAGAAGGAGGGAAATGTAACTGGCCTGAGGCGATCCCCGTCGTCACCTCCCCATCACACATCACAGCCTCTCTGCAGGTGGCTGGAAAGACAGAAGGACATGAAAAGGTTCTGGACATGCTTATAGAGGTCTGGTGGGGATGGTGGGGATGCAACCCCCTGGTTTCCATCCAAACCTGAGCTGTCCTGTGATACAAATGGCTGTTTTGCACAGCCAAGTGCCTCCTCAGCATCTAAGCAAGGCTGTCAAAGCATTATATCTTCTTCTTTTTTTTTTTTTTTTTTTTCTGATAGCATCAGAAACACCCCCTGTATATAATGGAAGTTATTTGTGGCACATCTCCCAGGTAAAAGGCTGGGCTGGTTTGTGCAATCAGGCACAACACCAATTTCTCCCTGATAGGTGAGGTCGTCTCGGGGAGAGATTTAAGCAGCCAGCAAGGCACTCCACCTTAGAGGTGACATTAAAGAACCTTTCTCAGAGGTGATAGGTTCCAAAAGTGAGATATATATCTGTGTATATAAAAGCTATGGTTCTATTTAGAACATTTTGAATTTAATGTGTCTGAATTGTTTGTGTTGGATCCTTCACTCCAAACCTGAATGAAGCCTCTGGACCTCTGGCTTGCAGTGCTGGCCGGGCTGGCCATGGTGATGGAGTCACCTCCAGGAGGATGAGCCATGGAGTCTTCAGTGGCATGGCAGAAGGGCTGTGAGCAGGCTGGGGTGGGCAGTGAGCTCACATCCTCACTTTGTGGCTGCTCCCCCCACAGAGCTCTTTCCCTGCCACTGAAGAACTCTTGACTAACAGACACACAATTCCTCACTCGCAACTCTAAAATCATACCTAAAATCAGGGCAGATTTACTCAAACTCCCTGATAGCAACACAGGGTTTTGTTCCCCTTCAGCTTCCTCAGCTCCTTCCATTTCCTCAGCCCCATCAGCTTTTCAKCCCCAGCCGAACTCCTCCCTGCAGCGCTGAGCTCATCTCTCAGTCSCTGAGCCTGGCTGTGCAGAGATGTGGAAAGCTCCACCCAAGGGCCAGCAGGTGACCACAGCCCTGGTGCTGGACCTGCCTGTGCTCCTGTGGTGCCACTGAACCCAGAATCTCGGGACCTCTGCTGCTCAGAGCGACCCCAAGATGGGTTAGAAAGTCTCTTTTCCCAGCCTGGTTCTTGAAGAAGGAGTCAGAGCTCTTCATTTCTCGGTCTCAAGGTTGTTTATTGTTTCTTATCTACAAAATTCTTTCTCCTGGCCTGCCAAGGTCCATTCAGCAGGTCAGACAGAGGCACTCTGCCTGCCCCCAGGGCAGTGTTATCTTTTATACTAAAACTTACATGTACATTATTTACCATAACTTCCCAATACCTGTCACCTRTGTTAGACAGTGAGCTTCTACTCTAAACCAATCCCAAAGTGCCAACATCAGAGCAGAAGATGGAGGCCAAGAAGAAGAAAGGTTGGACATGCCCAGATTCCTCCATCTTGCCCCCTGAACCCCAAAAATTCTAAAAACCCCAAAAATCTATTTTTCACCATGTGATAAATTCACTATCATTCTACTTAAACCTTTGTGGCTCGTAATTCTTCATATAAAGGTTGGTAATAGTTTTACCAAAGGCTCAGGGGTCTGGGGCTCTGTGCCAAGGTCTCTGAGCCCCCTGGGCAGGGGCTGGAGCCCTCCRGGGCAGCCAGAGGAGTTTCCTGGGTTCAAACACCAGAACTGCTCTGGCAAGGGATCCTCCACCAGAGAAAACACCTGGCTTTGAGCACACAAGRGATTACATGGGCTCTATTGGTAAAAAAATGTACATTGGCAATATTGGTGCGCTTAAGGGTGGGCTCAGGGCCACACTGCAGAGACAACCTTGTGCCTTGGGCTGAGAAAATACCTGACACTTTGCAAGGCTTTTAAAKTCATTTTCTTGGGTCCTACAGTGCTTTGATGGGGCTGATCTTCAAACTTTTGATGTGGGTAGCTCCCTGGGCTMCTAAACAGCCGCAGCAAGAGTTGGATTTTGGAATGCAAGGATCAATAATGCTGCGTTTTCCTAAATCCCCTCGTTCCAGCCAGCAGTGAAAGACAGAGCAAGCAGCTCTGGTGGTGGAACAGTGATCCTATCTCCCCCTCTGCTGGAAATCCACGATATGACCTCCTGGCAGRAAAAGGATGAGATTCCAGCCATCCTCGTCCCTTCCGACCCAAACCATTCCAAAGTTCCATGAAATGTGCAGGGAGCCAGGCTGGGGGAAGTGTCCTGGCCCTCCTGGGGACAGAATMAGGCACTAAACCCGAGCCAAACCCTTCCCTAGCACAAGGCTGTGCCCTGCTTTCCATTTCCCCCCATTTTGGGGAGTTTCAAGGTGGGTTTTTTTCAGAGCTATGGACCCTACTGCCTTTTYCCAGTGTTGATGGGGGGCTGGTAGCTGTGACAAAGGAAAACAACTTGTCAGACCATCCCCAATTTAAAATGTCTTGACACTGGGCTGATGTTATCACCAGYTATGTCATTTTGTTCTATTCCAAAAAAGACTGGATTGCCCCAAAATTTGCCTCATCTTCACCAGTCACACTGCCCTACCTTTCTAAAAAAGCTGAAATGTTAAGAACATTAAGAAATATTAAGAATAAGCTGAAATATTAAGAATAATATTAAGAATAAATATTAAGAATAATATTAAGAATAAATTTAGAATATTAAGAATAAATTTAGAGTATTAAGAATAATATTAAGAATATTAAGAATAATATTAAGAATATTRGGAATATTAGGAAATTAGAGTATTAAGAATAATATTAAGAATAAATTCCGAAGATCTGCTGTTGTTCTTGGCTTCTAGCAGCACCTCTGTGAAATCCAAAAAGGATAAAAAAGTTGAAAAAAAATTTCCCAAATCTCTATAACAGATTTATATACAAACTCCACCACTAAGTAGCTGAAAAGAATAACTCAGGGAAGATAAGTCAGGCTGATGCAACCACATAATGTTCTAAATGCTTCACTGCAGGGGAACAAAACACCCAAGAAATGAAATTTAAACCTGAACAGGCTGAAGTGTTTGTTCTGGGGACGCTGTGCATGTSCAGGGAGTGTTTGGGGCTGCTGCTCTCAGTATGGTGGTTGGGTTTATTCCCATTGGGAATAAAGCTGGGAATCCCCATCCTGGGTTGGTGCCTCTGAGATGCAAACCCCAAGGTTCTGCCTGAAGGAAGGGGTCACTCTGTTTCCTGGGACACCAAAAAAGGATTTTTCTTCCCCTTGTGCAGTGTTTGATGTTCACACCACTCCCYGTGCAGTTTTGTAGCCCAGTGTGGTTTATGGCAGCCCTGATGGGGTTAGCACTCACAAAATGCACGTTTTGAAGAAACTTTTGGCATTTCACTTTAAATTTTAGAGCGCATTTAGAGGAATCTACCCTGTCCTTTTCCTCGGGACTGCAGCTCTGAAGCCAGAACCTCCTGATTCCCCAACAGTGCTTTAATTCATGGTCTGTGTTCACACCACTGGGCGGGTCATAAATCCTCCCCAGCTACCTGTGCACAAAGCTGGCATTGATTCCATCGTGCTGGGCTCCAGCACTGCCTTGGGAGGCTTCCCTGCCAGCTCCCAGCTCAGCAGGATCCCCCTTTCTTCTCCAAGACCTCCAGGCAGCAGCAGCAGGGCTTTTCATGTGGTGAGGAACCAGRCTCACGCTTCCAGCCATGTCCCTGACAAATAAGCCTTTTTCTTTCCMTCAGTTTCTTTTCCTGTATTTTCCAGCTCCCCTCACATGTGGCTCTGGAAAGCAGGGTCAGTTCCTGGAGGCACTGGGGATGCTCAGGGCAAGGGTTTGTTCAATGCCCATGTGCAGGGGGGGCAAGGGCAGAGGGGAATGGCTTCAAAGTGACAGAGGGCAGGTTTAAAGTGACAGAGGGCAGGTTTATTAGGGCAGATATTAGGGAAAAAATCTTCCCTTTAAAGTGGTGGGGCCCTGGCACAGGGTACCCACAGAAGCTGTGGCTGCCCCATCCCTGGAAGTGCCCAAGGCCAGGTTGGACAGGGCTTGGAGCAACCTGGGACAGTGAGAGGCGTCCCTGCCCATGGCAGGGGGTTGGCATTGGATGATTTTTAAGGTCTCTCCATGGTTTTTTTTTCCAGGCATCTTATTGGGAATGATCTCTAGGAGAGGGGCTGAGTCTTGGTGTGTGGGATCAGGCTCAGCTCCTGCCCTCCCAASCCCATCACAGCCACCTCTGAATGCCACCAGCACCCAGGCTCCGTGCAGCAGCTGCCCCTGCTCCAAGGAAAACACCAAGCACTCCTGCAGAGAGAGATGAAATAATATTTGACCAGTTACAGAGGGAAAAAGCAAGTCCTGAGGCTCTCAGCTCTCTTCTTGCCAAGCTAACCAGCCTTGCTTTTCCTGGGAGACATGCTCTGCAAAAACATGGGCTCAGTGTTTGGACAGATGCTTTCAGTCTGTKCTCCAGGGCAGAAATGCCCAGTGAGAAGAGAAGTCTTGTTTGCCCTAATTTAACTGGGCTGTCCTGAGGGACATCTCTCCAYGGAGAGGAGCTGCAGCAGGGATGGCTGCTTTTGCTGGGCTCTGCTGYCCGGAGATGAAGGAAACTCTTGGTTCCTCTGGGGAAATGTCTGGTTTAATCACTCTGTGGGGAAGAGCAGGGTGCAGGCTGGCTTGGTACAGAAGGCTGGGRGAGACCTGAAATTTGGGGTGAGAATTATTGCTGCCCACCATGGGGCTCCTCATCCTTGCTCAGTTTTGCTTGCCCCAGGCGTGGGGAGGGATTTCAGAACACGCTSAGGGGGTYRGAACTGGACAATCTTTACAGCCCCTTCTTACCAAACCWCTCAGGGATCCCACAAACTTCCACAGTCATGGGCATCACACGGACACACACGGTGCTGTGAGGGCACAGATGCTGAGGGCAAGTGCCAGTCCTTCCCTCAAAAAGCAAACTAAATCTGAGCTCTAAATCTGAGCTCTCCCTTTCCCATCCCTGTCCCTCACCAAACCTGACCTGTCCCTTTCCCATCCCTGTGCCTCACCAAACCAGAGCTCTCCCTTCCCCATCCCTTTSCATGGTCTGGGATGCAGAATAAAGCTCAGCTGAAGCCTGGGATAAGGGCGCCTTTTARAAGGAGCACCAGCAGGAGGTTTGTGCTGATACCTTGGACTCACCAAAACTGAATCTGATCCRCAGAATCCCAGAATGGTTTGGATTGCAGCGGACTTTAAAGGGCACAGATGTGGCTGTGCTGTGCTGCCATTTGCGGCTCAGGTCAGGGAGTGCTGGGCAGGCTCAGCCCAGCCCAGCCCAGGTGAGGCTCTCCCCGCCCCGGGGGCAGAGCCAGGCTCAGCCCAGGTGTGTTTGGGGCTGGCTCCGCCTGGGCTGGGCTGGGCTGGGCTGGCTGCACTGGAGCCGGGCAGCGGTGCAGGAGGGCGCACGGAGCATGCTGGGCTGGACCCTGGAGCTGGCCTGGAGCAGCGAGGGATGGACCTGGTAACTGCTGGGGCTCTGTCTCTGGTGCAGCTGCCCCGGGGGAAGGGTTTCTGCTTGGTGTTCTGCTGCTGAGCCGTGGCWTGGGGCTCTTCTCTCCATGGAGCTCCTGGAGCTGTTTATCCTGGGAGTGAGGTGTGCTCTCCTCGCCGCTCCTGCTCTGTGTGCAGACCACACAAATACTGCTTTGCTGCCCCAAAATGGGGCTCCCAGCGCTGCTTTCTTCCCCTCTCGCTCTGACACTGCAGTTGTGCCTCTTACCGTAACAAAAAGCCGAGCTGGGTTTATTGATTTATTTTGGGAGAAGCTGGCGGGTTAATGAGTTGGTGAAATCTGCAGTGTGCTCTCCTC
Organism: Cardinalis cardinalis; assembly: GCA_014549065.1. NCBI lineage: Eukaryota > Metazoa > Chordata > Aves > Passeriformes > Cardinalidae > Cardinalis > Cardinalis cardinalis. Next base: position 265,035 of record JACDOX010000101.1, on the reverse strand, counting down.
AGCCTGCCCGGGGTGCCTGGCTTGGCTCCAGCAGCCCCACGCCAGGGCAGAGGGCAGCTCAGATTAAACATTTACCCACCGCRGCTCCCTTGGGAATCAAGATAAAGGATGGAGTGAACCAGAGAAATTCCAGGAGGGGAACAGGCAGTGCTTCCTCTCGGCTGTCCGGCGTGCCATGTCTTGAATGGGGTTTATTTGGGGTTTATTTTCCTGGGTTGATTCATTTTAGAAAAGCAGCTACAGGAAGCTAATGAGGATTAGTTTGATTTAGTTAATTAATTGAGAAGAGGAGGCTTTGGGGGGACCTTATTGCAGCATTTCAGTACCTGAAGGGGCTGCAGGGGAGCTGGAAAGAGGCTTCTGACAAAGCCCTGGAATGACAGGATAAGGGGGATGGCTTCAAACTGACAGAGGGCAGGGTTAGATCAGAGACTGGGAAGAAATTCTTCACTTAGAGGGTGGTGAGGCCTTGGCACATGTTGCCCAGATAAGCTGGGGCTGCCCCAGCCCTGTAAGTGTCCCAGGCCAGATTGAACAGGGCTTGGAGCAACCTGGTCAGTGCTAAATGTGCTCATGGCAGGGGGTTGGAACAAATTGATCTTTAAAGTCCATTGCAATCCAAACCATTCTGGGATTCTGCAATTCAGATTCCTTTTGTTTAGTCCAAGGTATCAGCACAAACCTCCTGCTGGTGCTCCCTCTAAAAGCCACCCTTATCACAGGCTTAAGCTGAGCTTTATTCTGCTTCCCAGACTGATCTTGGTGTTAGAGGAGCACTTTATTTTTAGGGAGAAAATATGGGAAGTTTCTGTGCCCCCTGACTCTGTAATGCTTCTGTCCCCTGACTCCTCACTGCTCACAGCTTTCTGGTCAGTGGAAGTTTGTTTCCTCTTTTCTCTCTCTTCCCCTCTCATCTTTGCAGGGGCTTTTGCCAAACGTAGCATTATTCACAGTCAATTATTTGGCCAGATGTAGCTGCAGTACACATTGTGAGCTTTTGGCAGGCCTTTAAATTTATGAGTTTACTCTCCCTGCTTGTCAGCTGGTCTGATTTTCAGGGGACCTGAGCCCTGCCTGGGCCACTGGGGCTCCACGTGTGACCTGCCCAGCCCTGTGTTTAGGCTGAGCACCCCCCTGAAGGTGTGTGGATCAAACAGGAGAGCTGCTTGGATGGCTGTGTGGCTTGAAACAGCCCCAGCTCTGATGGAGAATTATCCCTGCAGAGACTGGGAGAGCTCACTGCACCTTGGAGGGTCTGGCTAAGCTGGGCCCTGTGCGAGCAAACAGCATTTTCAGGAGGTTTTTTGGGGAGGGMTGGATTGCTTAGCTGGGTGTGGGTGTGCAGGAGGTGGCAATTTAACCCCACCCACCCCAGCAGTGCTCTGTGTTTGGGGCCATTCTTGTCCCTCCTTCCCCTGAGCATCCATCAGGCTGCRCTCTGGGGGAGCCACATCCTTGTGAGGGGCACTGAGACAGCATTGAGCACAGATACTCTCCCTCTTAATTTGCCAAATCAGCTGAAGCTGCCTTTTCAAGGCAAGAAAAATAACAATTTGAGGGGGAGGAAGGAAAGCTCATATCCATCCCACTTTAATTGAACTTGGTGCCAAGCTCCTGACAGTCACAGCCCATTCCTGTCACAGCCAGTGCCAGGGAGAGGCCTGACCAAAATCCCCGTGTCTGCCTCACCTGGGGCACACTGAGACAATCAGGTATTTTTCCTTTCTCTTTTCTTTGTCTCTGAGGGCATTGATGCAGAATTGTTTGCTCCAGTAAAGGAAATCAGCACGGGGAGGTAAACAGCTCTGAACTCTTCAACCACTGCTGCAGCACGTGCAGCAGCTCCCTGCAATTGCATTAGGGCACCTCACTGCTTTATTTCCTGTCTGGCATCTCTGGAGGGATTTTTTTTTTTCAATTTTTTTCYCCCCAAACCTGATTCATCCTCCGTGTGCCTCTGGAAGCTCCCATTCCCAAGGCTCTCTGCTAGGTTAGCCTGTCTGGGCAGCTCACACAGCATCAGGCTGCTGACCACTAATATGAAATATAATTGGAGCAATTCAAACCTCTCCCCCAAGGGCTGGTTCTTTACATCATGTACTACCCTGTGAAAGTAATAAAGTCAGTGAAAGGGGTTATTCAAGAGAAATTGTCAGTGTTTAATAAATCGTGCAATTAAATGCAATAAAACCTCAGTATGCTATTCATCTGTTCTGTCTTAACACTTAAGGCTGGGGCTTTTTTCAGAATAACGAAGTTCTGTCCTAGATAATTTTTTCCAATTTCCTCATTAGACAGGTTCTCGTGAAGCCTTGCGCTGCACTGAGCTGCCAGAGCAGAGCACCTAATGTAATCATGGCATATAAAAAGTTATAGAGCAGTTCAAGGACTTAAGTAGCTCATAAATTTTTCTTCATATTTTCTCCCTAGTTCAGTTCAGGGCTGAATTTAAGCCAYGGCACTGCAGGCAAAAAATTGTGGTCGCTTTTCTCCAGCGTGGGATGCAGGGGAGTGAGGGACTGAAGCAAAATGTTCTCTGAGTGCCCTTTTAAACTGCACTGTCACTGATTTGCTGCTTTTATTCAAGAACCTGGGGTCTGGTRACTGTGTGGGAGAGGAGCTGAGTGTCATGGCCAGCATCCATCACCCACACTGGGAGATGCTCTCTGTGAGCCACGTGTTTGGSTTGTGTGTGCTCTGCTTCCTGGAGYGGCATTGAAGGCAAGGGGAGAGGCATCCAAAGAGCCCTGGATGACCTAAGGGACTCTGAGCTGAGCCAGCACCCTGGAGGAAGAGCATTTTGTCCCAGGGGTCATTAGGAGTGCAGCACCAAGGAGGATATTTGGTGCTTCTCTTCTCATGGTGGTTTTCTCAAGGAGGGTGGGGATGGTTTGGGCACCTCTGGAGCAGCACTGGCCTCTCCCCTGTTTGGTGCTTGTGTACTGAAAATAAAGTGCAGCTTTCATACCCAGCAGGTGTATAAACAGCATTGCAGCACCCCTGCCAGGAAAGCTTTAACATTCAATTCAGTGTTTGCCAGATCGTCCCGAGGGGAATTCTCCATCTCTGGGTGACKCTGGGGAGAAGGAGGAATTTCCCCTGGCCACGCTGCTCCTGCTTGCTTTCCATGCTGTGCTCCTGCATTTCCCCCCCTGTTTTCAGCTCTTTTATCTTCACCAGAAGTGATTTGTGAGCCTTTGGAGGATCCTTTGAAAGAGCAAATTCGCCTCTGCTGCTTTTAAATTTTCACCAGGATCGGCAGGTCCTTGGTGACCAAGGTTGAGTGTGCAGCCTGTTTCTCTCTGAAAACAGGATGATYGTTTAAATTGCCTGTTGCCACCTCTGTAAGCAGCTGTTCTGTGCTCTCCTCTCTCCCCTCACCCAGGAAGGTGTGACTGATTTCAAAGCCATCCGAGCAAGATTTCAGAATGACTCCAACTYGGCCAACAAGCCGGGGCAGAAACCTCCCACGGAGATCTCCCCCAAACCTGGCTCTGCAGGGAACATCACCTCCAGCCCTCTGCCCCTGCCTAAGAGACAGGTGAAAGTGCCCAGGCCTGCCCATCCCACCCCCCAGCCCCCTGTGCTCACCCAGCACAGCCCCTTGGCACAGCCTGGGGGTGACAGGGAGCGGATGGGGCACAGCAAAGAGCGCACGGGCAGCGCCTCGGAGAAAGGGCTCGGTTCTCCCAAGAGCAGCTCAGAAAAGCCCCTGCTCCCCTGTGCCACTGACCAGCAAGGATCARGCCAAGCAACTCCAGAGGACCCTCAGCTCCCGGATTCTTTCCAGCATGTCCTACAGATCTGGGAAGAGGCTTTATCCCGCAAGGAGAAAACAAGTCCAGCCCCGCGGGCGGCCMACGCAGCTCCTGCTGCTTCAGGCAGTGCCAGGATGCCAGCCTCTGGGAGCTCCCCTGTGCTGGACTGGCGTGCCCAGAGGAAGRATGCTGTGCATGGCAGAGGGACAGCCCTTCCTCAGGCTCCCAGAGGACRCAGGAGCTCTGGTGGAGCAGGTGCTGAGGGTGTGGTGGCACCTGCGTTCTGCCTGCCGGGCTATCGTGCACCCAGAGAGCCACCTCAGCTCCAGAAAGGTATGGCAAGGTGTATTCTTAACRCTGAATATAGAGGTGTATAGGTGAKCTGGAAGTGCAGGATGCAGCAGCAGGAGGGAAAAGCTCCTGAGGGTTGGGACCCTCCAACCAGAGGCCAGGCTGGCCCATTGGAATGCTCTGTGCTTGCTCTGAAGGTCCTGGAGGTAAGAAATCAAACTGCTCCTCCATTTGAATAAGAGGAGGATTCCCCATATCCAATAAATTATTTTAAAAATTCACTCTAAGAAATTGCCCACATTTTGAGAGTAGGATGAAAACTGAGGACAGGAGACCATCTTAGTTTTGGTGTGCCTTGGCTGTTTGCAATCCCAAGGTAAACGTGACTTCACACAGATGTGAAAGGCTGGTCTGCAAAGACAGTTTAATTCTAATTACAAGAGCTTAAACCTGAATCCCCACCACCACCACCACCTCTGCACCCTCCCTGCTTTGCAAAAGGTCATATTTAAGATCTGAGAAGATATTTCTTAGAGAAACTGCTGCTGGGAGACTCAGAGGCTGGGAAGCTCCCCTTGCTGACGTGACTGGGTGACGGGGCACTGAAAACCTTAAGTCTTTGTTTACCCTGGAAAGCCACCTCACCTGGACTGAGCACTGCAAACAGCCACAGCCCTGGATCCTGCTGGATTAAACTGTTACCAGCACAGAAAATTGGGCTGGTATTTTATAATCCAGAGGAAGGGAGCTGTCAAGAGCTGAGATCCCAACATGGTTCACGTGGTACAAATCTGTAAAAATGGGCATTTCCATTTGTCCTGCCATTGTGGTGGTGTGGTAGTGGAGGAGGCAGAGCTAGTTAGAAATGTCTGTACAACAGCTAATGATCCTGTGTGGATTTTTGCTTAAATCAGGGCTAATTGCTGCCTGTCCTTGTGCTTCCCTGGAGCAGAATTGGAACCTCCCTTCTGCCAGCCTGGAGCAGGAAAATGGTCTTACAGCCCTGGGAGCCAGTGGCCAAGGATTAAACCTCTCCCTTCAGCTGAATCCYTGGGTCCTGCCCCTGGGAAGCCTCCAAGACCCCCAAAGGTTGATCTCAGTGCYTTCCAAAGCCCCGTGCCTTTGGTCCACAGAGGAAATGAAACAAGTAAGAGATATTTAGTCTTTTTTTCCCCCCAGATCTGTTCTGTAGAAAATGAATTAAAATGAGCAGTTTATTGACAGCTGATTTCCAGCCCACAGAAATCAGATGTTGTTGCTGGTTTATAACTTCTTCCTCCAACATTAATAAGAGCCCAGCAGTTTCAGTGGGGCCGATTTTTGCTCTTAATCTGGAAAAGGGGTCTGGTTTTCCAGGCTGGAGGCCATCCCATGCTCAGAAACGTGGTTCCCTCCCAAGTGCAGCGTGCTGAGAGCAGTTTACAGCTGGCTGTAAAGCAGCAGCAGCAGCTGCCTGTGAGCCCGGCTGATCTTTATCACTCCTCTTCAATGGGAAATGCCTCGACTCTGGAGCACACAACTGTGGGAAGGCACAATAAAATTGTTAGAAAACAGTCTGCTAATCCCCCCCCACTTCTGTTTTAAATACAACAGAGGGCAATGTCGTTCAGCGTTCCGACATCAAGAAATGCAAAAGTTCAGTTTCCCATAATAAAACCCTATTGATGTCGCATAATAGAATATTCTGGACCACTTAGTAAGCTGCTAAGTGGTGTTTCTTTATAGATACAGCCTTAATTACAGCCAGATCTTTAGGCCCAACTTTTGATGAATTCAAAGGGAGCTGCTTTTGTAAAAAGGGCTCTGCTAAAGCTCTTTGGCTTTACAGTGCCAGCTCTTAYTGGTGTGCCCTGGCTTTGATAGGAACGAGAGGGAAAGGGAGTTTTTCATTGAAACTCTTTGCTAGCCTACTTGTCCTTTCTGAATAAACTAATCTGACGGGGAGAACCAGTTACATTTATATGCCATCATCCCCATGCCCTCCCAATATTGTCTATCTCTAGGTTGTAGGCAGGAAATGTGAAACGACAATGACAAATGAGCAGAGGCAGGTGCCCAGTTTGTGCTGGCAGTGCTGTGTCAGGGCTGCCTTTGTGTGCAGCAGGAGGGGCTGTCCCTGTCACCCCTCCCGTGTGCTCTGAGGGCCTGGGCTTGCCTTCCAACACTAATCCTCTGTGTCTTTGTGTGCAGCTGCTGCAGAAGAGGATTACCTGACCCCTGAAAGGTGAGCCTGGGCAGAGGCAAGGTGTGGCTCACAGGGGATGCCCTGTGAAGGCTGAGCTAGAGCAGAGGMTGGRCAGAGTTAAAGAATAAAGCAGGGATTTWTTAAAAGGATCTCCTCCATGGATCCACCTTGGGCAGCACRAGAGCCCAGCCAGGGCTGCACCCAAGATGAACCAAAATGGCCCCAAAATGCACCAGYGSKCMYGGGGTCTGTCMCTGGGATCAGTTCTGCTCCATTTGCACCTTGCAGTTCATTGTCCCATCCCAGCTTTAGCCCCTGCAGTCCCACCCTGCTTGTTTTTCTCTCTGCAGCCCACGGTGTTTGTGCTCTGGGGCTGAGATTGGGATCATTTGTCCTTGGTGCCCAGCTGGAGCAGGAATTGTTTTGTCTCCCTGCTCTGTGCACAGAGCTCAGCATCCCCTCATGTGAAGCCCAGACCCACACACTAAAGCAGCACAGAGTCTGAAAARCATAACAGCTAAGACCTGAGGCATCAATGGGAGCACCCCCATCCCATTTCCCTTCAGCCTGGAGGGAAGGGCCCACTCCTGGAGGCAGCAGCTTGCTCCAGGGCTGCTCAGGGAAGGGGAAGAGTGCAAGGCCAGGCCGGATGGGATCCTGAGCAGCCTGCTCTAGTGCAAGGTGTCCCTGCTTGTGGGAGAGGGAGGGTTTGGAACTGGATCATCTTTAAGGCTCCTTCCCAACCCATTCTAGGATTCTGTGTGTGATGGAGCTACATGGCAAGCTCAAAGCTGGCTGGGAGGGCCCTCTCCTAATGGAGAAAACTTCACCCCTCTTTTCTCTCGTGGGCCCTTAAAGCCTCCTGGAGAGCCATATCCATGTGTCTTTAGCTGGTTTAGCTGGTGGGGAGTAGAACTCTGCCATTGCTTTACTGCACAGTCATCACCCCCRCCCCATGTGTGCTTTTTGCTTCCTGTTTGCTGTGTACTCAACTTTGGTGTTTTTAGAACAGAAATGCTTTTGAAAACTGTTGCTGAAACAAAGCCCTGGCATAGCCAGAGGGTGTTGGGGGTTTCTTTGCCAGCAGCAAAGGAATTTGTATTCCTGCACGATTCTGGGATCCTGTGTTTGTGCAGCCAGCAGAACCAGGGCACAGGAGCCACTGCCCTCCCTCCCCATCCCAGCCCTTCAGCTGCCTCCACAGCTGAAGTGAGGYGGTCCAAAATCACTTGAGTTTGTCTGAAACAGCTCAGAAATCTTGCAGACACAATTCTTTTGTGTGCAGRGAGATCCTGACTTTTCCTGGTCTCTGACTTGTGGCTGTGCAGCAACCTGGGATTTGTACAACAAGAGCAGCGAAAGTGGGGGGAAATATTCATTCACATGTTCTGTTGTAGGTGTGGAAAGGGGAAATGGATCAGCTGAACCAAAGCAAAGAGAGGGGAATTCTTAAAACACTTTCTGTGCCCAAACAACTCCTCCAGTTATCACAGCAAGTTGTTCTGGACGTCATGAGGTGCTCCTGCCAGCGTGGGCTGGTGTTAACTTTTAACCTGTGCTTGTCAGAAGAGAACTGGTCACAAAATAACCTCCTCCAAAGCTGTTCTGGCAGTGTAATGCAGCAGGGTTAGCTGTGCTGCTCCAACACTTGTGATATGGTCCTTACAGTAGGTCACTCGTTAAATATTAACTGTGTGATAACAGGGGGAATTAATTAAACAACTCTGGCGTAAAAGCAAAATAACAGCAATTTGGGGACAGGAATTCCCCTCCTCGAAGCCTCACCTGGAATGAGGTCTGGTCTCCTAGGGACCCTGAGACAGTTTCTGGTGCTGACAGTTCCTGGGCTGTGTGGGATGRGGAACCCCCTGTGGGACAGCAGGGCAGTGTCCCCAGGGCTGGGGGCTGCAGGGCCCCCCTGCCATCAGCACAGCCTCCTGCTTGGCTTCAGGGCCTTTTCCTTCTCTCGTTTCGCTGCTGTCAAAGTGCACCTTGAGGTTCTTGCTCCTCGTGCTCTGGTTTGCCCTTGGTGCTTTCTCTGTTGGAGCTGAGTGGTGACAGCGGGGTGATTCCAGGAAAAACAGACCCTCCCTGAGGGGATTTACTGTTAGAAGGAGGAAGTTCCTGCTGGAATTCTTCCCTCTGCTCTTTCCCCACGTGTGTTACAAGCCGTGTCTTGTGCTTTTGCTGCTTCCTGGTACATTCCTAAAATGCCAAAAAGCTCCCTGACTGTGGGCGGAGGGGAAGGACCAGGTGGATTCGCCTGGGTGATTCAGGAATGCTGGGGTTTTTTACCCCTCCATCTGCCCCCAAATGACACTAACGTGAGTTTCTGGAGGGGGGAAGGAGAAAGGAGGATGGGGAGATGGGAGCTGGGCTGGGGAGCCCAGCGCTGGAGCTGTGGTGCTCCCCCTCCTCCTGAGGCTGGCACGGGCCACGCGCGGGGTTGGCATGGAGTGGGTGGCTTGATAAGCTCAGGAGCAGCACCTTTCAATGTTCCCTTCCRTGAGAACCCACGTGCCCAAGAGTGCAAACTGGGAACGGTTATCRATTTCAAAGTACCCGAGTAGGCTTGGAAAATGCTGCGCTTCGATTTCCTTGGTTTGGTTTGGTTTTTTGGGGTTGTTTTTGGGTTTTTGGTTTTTTTTTTCCTGTTTCTACTTGAAAGGTTTCTCTAGGCAGGAGATTCTAACCCTGGTAGGAAGTCTCCTGATGTGCTTTGAGCCCTTTCAATGCAGCCTGGCCTCCCAAAGGACAAGCAGTGGGAAGGCTCAGCTGGGCCCTGCATCTGCCACAGGTCTCCTCTCCCTCCGAGGAATTCCTGATTTCACCTTGCTGGTTTTGTAGGCTCACTATCAAAGCTCTTGATTTCCTTGTCCTTAAGATGAATTTTTTTTTTTCATGCTACTAAAAGCGATGGGAAAAAAAAAATCTTTTTCTCTCTTTTTCATCTTCTCAGTGCTCAACTTGAAGAGCAGAATAATTACGAAGAAGCCCCGATGTACCTGAATCAGTCTGGGGACGCCACAACCTTGTGTGTCATTGAAGGTACTTTGAAAGGCAGCTCTGGGAGGTGAATTGTATGCTAGCTGGGAAAAAAAAAGCCTTTAAAATAGGAAATAATAGAGTTTTTTGTTGAGAAAAGCAGCTGCTCAGTGGTCTGGGAGAACAGGTATGAGTGTCCTGTCCCCCTGTGCAGYGTGAGGACTCTGGGGCAATGACAAAAAATGTTAAAATTCTGGGGGTGAAATGATGCTTATGGTAAAACTCAGTGGGAAATATCATAAGACATGACCCACGTAGAGGAGAATAAAATAAGGTAGTGAGGCAAACCTCAGCATCTTCTTGGGAACAGAAGGGCACAGACTACGAGACTTTTCCAGGTCCATCAATATTTTTTCTCCAGTACAATTTTCTCTATCAAAGATGCCTCTGCTCTGCTTTTACATTTTCCAGTGTTTGGAAGGTTTGGGAAGTTATGGGAGTTTTGGAAGGTTATTTCTGCCACGTGCACAGGTTTTGTCTCCCAGTGGGAAAGGAGCCAGGCAGGTCCCTTGGTGGGGAACTGCCACAGCCCCCTGGGATTTCACAGATCCCTGAAAATGTGGCCAGCTTGGCTTGGTGCTGCAGCCCCCTGCATGCAAACCAGTGCTCAAATAGAGGGAGGGAGCTGTAGGGCATGGGGAAYGTGTGCCTGCATGCTGGGCATCCCAGCTGAAGCTGAATTTTGCACCTAAAAGTGCAGTGACTTTAGCATTAATATCTGTTCATAAATATCTTTCCTAGCACCTAAGGCAGAGCCTCAAAAACACAAGGTAAGTGTCATGAAAACKTCTAATATCTGTATTTCTTACCTGCCAAGAATTTCTCTGTGTGCTGCCTGTGAAGACTCTCAAAAAATAAATAAGAAATTGCAGAAGGGACACAAAGACTGATGAGATTCCCAAACATACCAGAGGGAAGAGTCAGCTCCCTTGACTTCCACTGCAGAAATGTAAGGAAGTGATAACACCAAATGGGTGGATGTTGGTGGTGGACCAAGTGTTAAGCACCAGTATCAAGAATGTGAATTTTTGGAGGAAAAAAATCCACTGCAGTGCTCTGGAATGTCCTGCCAAGGGTGAGCTGGTGCTGGTGATCTCTCTGTGMGGATGTAAAAGCAAAGTTGAGCCAGGCTGCTTGGCTTGGCAGCACACTTGGAGAGCCCATCACCTCGTGCCAGGAGATGTCCATGTCCTGGCCCTCAGCTCTGGCCCTGCTGAAGCTCTTTGTGAAATGTCAAACTCCAGTTTCAAGTCCTGGCTTGCAAAGCCATCCCACTGCCTGGGAAATAGCGCAGCTTTCCAATCATATTTATCTCTGTGTGATTTGCAGAGAGGTTCTCTGGCTTGGCTGGAGTCTCACTTTAKGGCAGGCTGGGAAATCTTTATTTAAATTTAAAAAACTTCCTCCTCCTCCTCTGCAAGCTCTCCTTTCTGTAATRGCTTCCATGCTGACCAGTAGCTTCACTGGTCCAACCCCAGCACTGTTTCATTATCCCTGGATAGTTTGTCAATATGTGTATTCCCTGTCCTGCAAAGGAGATGAAATATCCTTTTCTGATGACTATTCCAAACATAAAATACTTCTGGGCTTTCTAAAGAAATATTTCTTTAAATGCTGGTTGACAGTTGAGRCCTTGTATGAAAGCTTGACTGCTGAGAAAAGCACAGTGGCTGAAGGCTTTCCTCTGCTTTATTCTAGAAACAGAAGATTTTCCCCTTTGCCAAATCCAGGTAATTTCCTTTCCTGTCCCTCAAACATCTTCTAGCCCCACAACTGATTAGGGCTAGGAATTGAATATGGTAACACTCAGTAAATATAAAGAAATTTCATATATTTCACAACCAAGACAGCAGAGATGATGCTTTGCTTTGCCAGCACTCGTGGTTTCTAAGATTGTTTTCATTCTAAAACATATCTGGGGGGAAGATTGTAAAAAATTACACTCTCTGTTCCTACKGGAAGCTCTAAACAGGGAGAGTTATGAGGCTCTCAAACCGGGGCACCTGGTTCTGGGTSCAAGGCAAGGCAAGGTCCATTCTGAATTTCACCCTACAAATGTCCCACTTGGAGCTCCTTGTGGCGTGTGTTTATGGTCACTGTCTGAAGCCTGGGTTTTTTGGTGGTGATTGAAGAGTTATGTGATAAAATTGGGTCACTTTAGTGGGGAAATGTTGTGATGCTGGGAAAAAAAGGTATCAAGTCCTGCATCCTGTTGCTGTTTCCTCTTGCCTAAATCCCAGTACAGTGTGGTGAGAGGCACATTGTGTGATCCAGGTGCCACCACGAATGGATCTGTTTTGTCCTTTCCAGCTGTGAGGAAACAAAAATATTAATTTGYCTCTCTTCCAAGAATGATTTGTATTATCCCTGAGTGACCACTGACCTTTAGATTGGGATTTGCCCTCATTTGGGCATCTCCCTCATTCAGAGGGAAAGGGAGCTGCTTGTTTGGGCGCTGCCACAAGGCAATGTGTTTGTGACTKTGCTGAAGTGTCTGAGACCTCTCTCATTTCTGAACTTTTCAGTCCAGAAAGGGCTCTGACAGAGGATGAAAAAGAGGGAAAATCAAGTCATGAAAGAGCAAAACCAGAGGAGAACAAAATGTTTGAGGTATTGTATCCTTGAGGTTAATTTTGATAATTATTATGGGATGTTTCTTCTCCTTCTGTCTTCCCTCTGCTTGGGAAACAGTTGGGAAAACACATTGGGAAACTTGAGCCTTTAATCCCAGGGGTTTCCACCTTCTCTTTTGCTTGTTCATCACTCCACTGCTTCAGCCTGAAAGGTTGATGGGGAGGGGTGTGAAACTGTGACTGTGTTCACAGGGGTCCGAGGATGAGGGAAGAGATGAGGATCTCACTCCATGTTTCAGAAGGCTGATTTATTATTTTATGATTTATTATTTTATGATATATATTATATTAAAACTATATTAAAAGAATAGAGGAAAGGATTTCATCAGAAGGCTAGCTAAGAATAGAAAAAGAAGAATGATAACAAAAGCTTGTGGCTTGTACTCTCTGTCCGAGCCAGCTGGGCTGTGATTGGCCATTAATTCCAAACATCCACATGAGACCAATCCCAGATGCACCTGCTGCATTCCACAGCAGCAGATAACCATTGTTTGCATTTTGTTCCTGAGGCCTCTCAGCTTCTCAGAAGGAAAAATCCTAAGGAAAGGATTTTTCTTAAAAGATGTCTGTGACATGAAACTGTTTTAAGTCCACAGATAACTGATATTCTTATGGATGCATGGATTTGTAATAGAAACATAGATTAGRAAGCTGTTTCTAAGGGCTGCACTGACCAAACCCAACGTTGGACCCCAGACAGGTGGGAATGAGTACATGTCTYCCAAGGCAGAGGGCAGAGGTGGGCTGAAGGTTCTGCAAGGGAAGCAGGATGTGACCAGTCCCCAAAATGCAACGTATCCAACCCCACCAGGGCTGGCAAAAGACAGAGCAGAGCACTGTGAGTATCTCATTGCACCACTGAGCGTTTCCCCAATCCCCAGCCCCATCTGCCGCCCAAATGTCTCTTCCATATGGGAAATAACGTTAAATTTGGATGCAACTCTTGAACCAATTTAGTTAAACCGGGGCAAAAGGTTGCCTGAGCGTTTGTATTCTGGTGTGGATCATTTATTTTGGCTGTGCAAGCAGCTTCCTAAGGTGGTTAACCATCTGCGCGGCCCCGGCCGAGGTGTTTGTTTTTCTAGCAGATTGCCCTTATCCGTGAGAGCTGAAACCCATCTCCTCTGCTCCTCATCATTTAGGGGCTCTCAGGAAAGGGGCTGGCCAAGCCTTGCGCTAGAAATGAGCAGGGTGAGAACCTGAAGCCTCCCTCTGTGCCTGGTTGTGAAGGGCGAGGATCTCCTTGCTCCATCTCCTCGTGGTGCCAGGCTGACTTTGGGCTCCTTTCTGTCAGGATGCTCTGAGGCAGTGGCCAGAGCTGCTGAGAGGCACCTCAGCTGCACAATTAAACCAGATCATATCCCCTCTGTAAGCACAACTTCAGCTGTGAATGTTCATGGGTCCTGTTCTGCAGAGGCTCTGTGAGCCACTGGTGTGATATGGGAGCATTTCAAAGATGAAAGAGAGAAAAGTGGCTCTGTTGGGCTCTGTGGACAGACCAGGAGGGTGAAGGAGAAAGTGTAAATTGACTGTGACTGTGGTTATTTTTATTGGTGTGGTTCTCAGGTATTTCTTTTTATTATTAGTATTATTATTATTATTATTATTCTTTTAAATCACCTCATAATATTTTTCTGGTTTGGTTGGTGTCTGTTTCTGTAAAAGATCTTGCTGGTTCGCTTGACCTTTGAACAGCTGGAGGTAATTTCTGCTGGGATTTTTTTTCCCCCCAAGTACTCCTGGTGAGCCTCCTGCTCCAACAGAGAGGCTGATTTGGAGAACTGTTTGGTCCACCACTGCCTGCTTTTCTAATTTGCTGAATTTGGGTGTTTTGCAGAAGTTCTGGTCTTTAGCTGGACCATGTTGAGGTAGTGCCTGTGTCCAGCAAGATCTACTGCATGAATCAGAATGGTTTGGGTTGGAGGGAACTGAAGTTCCTCTCCTTGCACCCCCTGCCACCCTCCACTGYCCCAGGTGCTCCAAGCCCTGCCCAGCCTGGCCTGGAACACTCCCCTTGCTCATTTACAAACACCATCTGCTTTCATTTGTGTGGCTGCATTTCTGCATTGCTCCAGCTCTCTCAAGTCAATTTCAAGGTTCTAACATTGCCACTTAGGAGTTCTCCATGAATTATCTGTTTGAGGTGCAACTCCCAGGCTTGATTCCAGCCCTCAGTGAAATCCATCTCAGGGGTGCTCATCCTCCTTGGGTCCTTTCCAAGGTGTTGATTTAAAGGTGTATTCCAATGGACTGGTTCATTATTTGGTTCTCAACATTTCCACCAACCATGCCAAGCTTTCCCTCCAATCACTTCTCTGGAGATCCAAGAATAATCTCTTGGATGCTTTTAGGTGAGGAAGATTTGGGTCAGAGCTGCTATAATTGAAAAAATCGACAGACATCTTAAGTTCTTTAAACATAAAATATTTTTACGACTTTTAAAGCTACAAACTTCGAAAATTGTTCGCTTTTGTTTCTTGGAGTGTCTCAGAGCAAAGAATTTCCTGGAATGGAAAATATATTTGTAGGCTCTTATTTGTTGTGTTACCCTCAACAGTTTTCCTTTCTCTGAGAGGGGTTCCTCAGAAAAGCTCCTAAAGCAAAGATTTTTTGTCATTTATTTATCATATATTTCATTTATTTATAATATATTTTATTTGTTTATAATATATTTCATTTCTTTATAATTTATTTCATTTATTACTTTCATATATTTATTTATAATCTCATTTCCAGGGCACAGCATGGGTATTGGTGCTCCAAAGCCAGAAGGATCCGCCTTGGGCYAAAGCCCTGGGCAGTCTGTGCAGGCACCAGAGGACATCTATGATGATGTTGAGGAGCTGCAGGACAGACTGTGAGTGTGGCCCTGGGCTCCTGCAGTGCCTGTGCCTAGGAAATGTCATTTAAAATCCCTCCTGCAGCAAACCCCCCATGTCACACTTGTGTCTTCCAGCAGCCACGGCTCAGATGCCTCCAGCTCCTTCACCTCAGACAGCAGTAAGTGGGGAAGCTCAAGCAGAAGCTGCTTTCARTTTGGGCTGGTCCCTGGGAGATGCTGGGAATGGTTTTGTTTCACTTTCAGCATCTACAGTGTCTCCTCCTGGCTGGGTTGCTCTGAATTCCCATTAAAACCAGTGGGGAGTAGTATGCATGTCGGGCATGGAATTCATTTGAGCAGCCCTGAAGAGTAAAATGTAAAAGGTCTGGGTGCAATTTGTCCAGCAAACCTCACCTTATTGCTACTGAACTTGCCCTAATGGCGTGCCTTGGTTTCGAGTTTCAGGAAACAGCTACGAGGAAACATATGAAGATGTTGAGATTGGGGGTGATAACCCAGCAAAACCAGAGTAAGTTACAATTTCTTAGCCTGTATTTTGAAATTCCGGCCGTTCAGCCTTGATCTCACATGCCAGGTATTGCAGAAAGTTGTTGTGTGGGCGGGTTTCTTCCCTCCTTCCTCCCCCTTTCCCCTTTGGCTAACACTTTGGGAGCAAAAAGCCATTACCAAAATTAAATCCCAGAGCAGTGAGGGGGATTTTTCTTCCTGTGACGCCCTCCATCCTTTGGAAGTACTGCCCTCCCAGACCCATTCCTGCATCAAGGACACAGCACTGCCTTGCTTGCCTTCTCTTCATTCAAGGTGTTGCTCAGCTGTGGCTGAGAATTGGTTACATCTTTTTTGTCTGTGCCAAGAGAGGGGATGCTCAAGGGACAAACAGGACAAAGTGCTCACATTTGAGATCACAGAAGGCTGGAGAAGAACCTGGTGTGCTGTCACTAACCTGCAACCAGCTCATTTTTTACGTAGCCTCTCAAGATATTTGCTTTCCACGGGGTGTGTTATAAAACCAATGAGTTTTGCAGCCTCTGGTTTATGCACTGCCTGAGCTTCCCAAATGGATTAGGAGGTGTAAGGTGAATTTTAGTTGTGTTTTGTGGGTTCCCTGCCCTCGTGCAGTAAAAATTGCCTCTGTAAGGAACAGAGGCAGCCTTTGGGAAAGGCACATGTGGCACAGGATTGCTTGGAGTGCATCTGGGGGCTCTCTCCTGAGGAGCAGTGTGGGAGGAATAACAAGGTGTTGCTGAACATCTGCTTTTCCCTTCTGGATGAGAAGCTTGCACTGGCCTGCATCTGCATCCCAGCCCAGCCTGTGTGTGACAGAGAGGGAGGGAAAAGGGGAAAGCTGAACCCCCTGGAGGTGGCAGGATGGTTATTAAAAGAAGGAAGTGTCGTTTCTCTGCAAGTTGTCCGTGGGAGTGGCGTGGTGGGGGAGCAGCAGCTCCTCCATCCCGAGGGAAGGTGTTCCCACATGGATCAGGCACATCCCCACCCCTGGGAAGCACATCCCTGCCTCCTCTTCATCCCTCTGCACGTGGGTGCAGAAATTAAACTCTCCTGCTGACCCTCGAAGGGAGCAGGGCGTCTTGCAGAGGAATTTCAAGGCCCCTTGGGACCAAATTCAGAGGTTTCAGAGGGCAGGGTCCTAATCCCCAAACCAGCCTTGCTGTGATCTCTCCATTGATCCCACGGGCAGGATGAAGTGTTCTGAGACGCATAAAGGGTTTTTAATGCTCCTTGTGCAGGGGTAATGACCCCCAGGGGAGGACCTGGGTTGCCTGCAGATACTTTACAAGAAAATTGCAGCGTAGATTTTGCAGCCCTTTGTAAACTTCAGAGAGAAGTGTGTGCCRTGGACCATCCTCCTCAAGGACACACACAATAGAAATGTGGGATGGAGGGCGCCCCTGATGTCCCCTTTAATGGTCGCTGCAATGCTTCTGGGTAATGCTGCCCTTTCCTCAGGAATTTTCACTCCCAAGAAACCTGGATCACCCTCTAGTTGTTGGGTCAGAGGAGAACAGCTTCAATTAACACAGAAAAGTTTAAAGCTAAGCAAAGATATGAGCTTGGACTCAATAATTAAGCACCTTTTGCTGTGCTGGCGCTGATCCTAGTGAGTCTATCATCCATATGATGCTGTTAACACTTAAATTCTTCTTCTGAGCTGAGCTCCAGGGTCTGCTGCCCTTCYTTTCCCTGCCTCAGGATCTCTGGGGCTGCTTCTGCACCTTGTGTCTCTTTTAATTTACAAGCTGTTTCTCTTTTGGACAGAACAGAAAAACAAAAGAGATTTGGAAACCTGTTTAAGATAGAAAAGTTGAAGCTGAACAATTTCAGGCTCAAGGACAACCTAAGGTAAGAAAATGCTGGCGGTCCCAMCCCTTCAAACCTGGGCATTCCTCCTGGCAATTCTTGGAGAGCAGGAGGTCTAGAAGTAAGGAATACAGCTCTTTTTTTGGGAAAAATAGGCCAAAAGAGCTTCTATCAACTCACTAGGATCTACCATGGTGGATGTGGCCAATGGTCCATCTGTGCATCTTCTCCAGAATCTCTGGCATCAGGAATCTCCTGGAGCTGGTCCTACAGCAGTTTCYGGGTTTTCACAGATTTTCTGCTGCCTTTGGTACCTTTCTGATGCCTCAGCATGGCACAAGGTGCACAGGGGAATGTAGGAAGGTGATGCCTGCTGCCTTGGCCTGTGAGCCAGGATCAGGGACAGCCTTGTTGGTGTGGGGTTTTATTCCAAGTTCCATTCAGAGCCAAGAGCRTCTGCTGGAGAAGTTTAACAGTGAGTTTTCATTCTAACAGGATGGGGGATATTGTGTAACTTCCCACAGTGCCTTTTTGGGCATTCTAATATTCAAAACTGTCCATAAGTTTCCAGGGAAATTGCCTTTTCCTCAGGTGTGCAGAACCTGCAGAACCTGTCCTCCACTGCTGCCAGCGAGTGCCTATCTCTGTGCACAGTGCCTGAACTCCAGGAAAACACGGCCTTTGCTTATTTCTTTGGGAATTCCAGGTTAAACATTTTCTCTTTCATGTCAGGAAGGTTCATTTTCCTTACAAACCTTTTCACACAAGATGCCCCACAGCAGCTCCTTCAAATATAAATAGGGAAAGACCCACCAGGTTTTGTGCCATTCTCCTGTCTCARAGAACTCTTAAAGCTCCTGAAATCATCTTAGATATCTACAGACATTATCACCTTTGAATTCCTGGACAACCCCTGATGCTGGCAAACTTACAGGAAGGAAATACTACTGGCTAAAAATTCCAACTGKCCAGCAATCCCCTTGCTGTTGAGAAGGGCAGCAGGAGTTTGGACTGCTCTTTGGATGCAGTGTAGATCTTTGCTGCTTGATGAACACATGGCTCTTCTTGCTGGAAATGCTTATTTAGCAAGGGATCTCATTTTGGGAAATGCTGTTGGTACCATGGAGCCCATACACCTCAACCTGTCTCTGTCACTTCAGCAGCATCACTGACAGCTTTTTGGGGCTCCTCGTRGCTTTTTGGGCATTGCTGATGTGCAGATTTGTTTCTAAAAGCCTTTTTTTCTATCCACAGGCTGGTTTCCATTTCAGTACCAAATTTAGGTAAGCACATACCTGTACCTGACTCCTGGGGATTTGTGTGTGTGTTTGAAGAGCCAAATGTTTTGTACAACCAGCTTGGTGCATTGTGCCTTTCTGAAAATCATGTATTGTGGTAACAGTAGCTTTGAAGACTTGGTAGAGATTTGTGTTTCRTTTGAGAGTGGGGGTTTTGCTCATTTTTGGGTGGTTTTGCTTTAAAGAAGAGCATTCCTTCTGCAGATCTGGATATATCCAGGAAGGTAAGGTGTGAAATAGTCCATGCAGAACCACTGCTGGCAGTGCTGTGTGAGCCCATGGCACTCTAGCTTTAAAAAACTCTTTACAAAGGGTWTTACTCTTTGTAAAACTCTATTCCTGCATGTTGGAGAGTCAGGTTCCTTTACATAAACAGGGTGGATACAACCTCAACCTTGAGGAGTTGAACATTGGAGTGAACATACCCGAGTCCTTGTGTGGGAACGCTGCCTGGGCTGGCTGCAGTGCAAAGCTGGGCCTTTGCTGCTGCTCCTGCTCCATCCATGGAGCTGGATGGCCAAAGCCATGCAGAAAACTGCCCACAAACACAACTAACCAACCCAGTATCATTCCTTGTGCTGGACCTTTGCTGGGTGTTTGGGAGCTCTGAGGCTCCTTTTGCATTTCCTTGGTCCTTTTGGGATGAGTGACAAGCAGCAGCTCAAATTCTCCTCTGCAATAGATTATTTGGAGTACCAGGCTYAGAGGGACATCTCCTAATCATTTTCTGTCCTGCATTTTGGTTGACAGCAGCTGTGTCCCAGGAGGACAACGTGTATGATGATGTCGAGGTGGAGCAGAGAGAGACCAGGTGAGGAGGGTGCCCTGTCCTGGGGTTGTCCTCAAGCCAAGGAGCTTTTCCTCCTGGCACAAACCTGTGCCTGGTACTGTAACCTACTGAGGGTCATGATCTGGTTGTGATTCAGTCCTCTGGAGACAGTCCAGGTGCCCTCCCTGTGTGTGTTTAATTTGGCAGGATCTGTTACCCAGTTARCGCCAGAGACGTGAAAAGGAGAGAGCAGCTCCCTGACACACGTGAAAAATCAGATCTTTTTCCTAAGGAAGGAAAACTCCGTCTCCCAGACCCGATTATCAGCCCCGTCCTGGCAGGCTCCCTGTCAGAAAAATTACTTTTAATAGGAACAGCATGTCCTGGTGTCTTGCTGCCAGATGACTGCGGTGGCTGCGCGTGCTGGTGTAAATCACAGCAAGTGTTTGCATTTCAGTGCAGGGTGTGGGGGGAGATGGAGAAAAATTCCAGGCTCTGCAGGCACAGGGATCTGGRGAGGGGACACAATCTGCTGGGGAAAACCTGAATTCCTGCCTGTCTGCTCCTCTCAGAGGGAAGGATGGCAAGTACAGAGTCTGGATGCCAAAACTTCGGGTGGCGAAAGAGTACAAGGACAAGAGGAAAAGCATCGACGACGTGGAAAGGTCTTGATTTCCATTCTGTGTCACTTTGTACACGTCCCTGAGTGCTTTCAGGAGCAGGATGTCCCTGATTGCACAGATATTTTGTGTTGGTTGATAGTCCAGGGTCCTTTCCCTTTGAAGCCAGATTTCAGGAGTCTTTGCAGAAAATACCTCAAGGGTGAAGCAAACCCTTGGATCTGAACTGAGCACAAGGGGAGGATACCCAGAGGTCTTATCCTGAAGTCTTGTCATGACTTTCCACTGAGCTGAGCCAAAAGTTGTTACTTCCTATATATTTGGCTCCTTTATGCTATTTTAGTAGATTTAGATTAGATTTTTGGAAGGAATTCCTCCCTGTGAGGGTGGTGAGGCCCTGGCTCAGGTTGTCCAGAGAAGCTGTGGCTGCCCCTGGATCCCTGGAAGAGTCCAAGACCAGGCTGGACAGGGCTTRGAGCAACCTGGGATAGTGRAAGRTGTCCCTGCCCATGGCMSRGKRTGAAACCATTCTATGAYTGTAAGATTCTAGGATTTTGGCAAGAGCTTTGTATTTTAAAGTATTGATTATTGGGGCTGATTGCATTGACTCTTGCTGTGCTGTTTGTGCATAAAAGCGATTTTTTTGTGTGTGTGTTATTGATGCTGCAAAAATTCACATGGAAGTGAGAGATTTCCCTTTTAGATCACAAAAATGTGCATCACAATRACCTTTTTCATGACCTAGTATGTGGGAATTTGAATGTAAATCAGAGACCCGTTTTTCGGGTTCTCACCACAGAGTTCCTGCATGGGGCTGCTCAAGCACCACTGGTTGTGCTGTGCAGAGTCTCAGGTATAACTTCACAGACCATCAGGGAGTCCATGCAATTTCAACTTTCCCTTAAAGATCACAGACGCCCAAGGAGGAATCTCTTCACAGCTTAAAAGTCTTGTTTCCCTTCCCCTTTAAATTTAAGTGCATCAAAATGACCTGGGGATGAACAATTTATTACAAATAAGTGGGGTTTTTTTGTTTGGTGTTTGTTTCCTGTCTTAGTTTTAAAATGAATGCTACAGCTGTAATTTTGTGTATCAGAAAGAGTGCCCCCCCCCCACATGCAGGGAATGCCCCACTCCCTTTAAGTGGGTTATAAGAACTTGTTTTCCACTTTACAATGCCATATAAATGTCTGCTTGGGGGACTTTCTCCTCCATGTGCTAAAAATCCCAAAGAAAATTTGGAGAGCTGTGTCAAACCCCACTTCCATAAGTGACTCAGGATGAGAGCTATCTGGGGACCCTTTATTTCTGAGCATAAATACAACCAGAAGGAGACAAACTGCTGGGGGAAAAGTGAATTGTTGACTTCCATAAAAATGGGGTTGATTTGAAACACTCAATAGACAGTTTATTTGTTCCCACGCTGCTTACAGACCAAAGGAAAAAAAAAAATTATCCCAAATGGAGATACAAAAAGGCTCAAGTTGTGCCCCACTAAATTTGAGTTGTCTATTCACCCTTTTCTGAGAAATAGGGATGTGAACTTCGTGTGCTTTGCTATTCCAAGAGTTCCTTGCAGACAAGGCTGGAATTAGGCTCTGGGTTGCAATTCCAGATGTGCCAGGGGTTGTTTAATTGCAGCTCAGAAATGCATATGTGTGTGTGTGTGTCTTTTGTTGCAGAAATATCTTCAAATTCAAGAAGAGCAGTGAAGAGAAGAGCAAGAAGATGGAAAAAGAAGAAAAGTTCTTTAGAGAGACATTTATGGTGCGTGTCTTTCTGCTGTGTCAGGGGAGGAAAGCAGMTCTGTGGCTTGTTTAAACTGCTCATGTTATTGGTCCTCAGCTGTGCTGGGAAAGTTTTCCCCTGGCCTGCTGCCTTCTTGCCTAAGCTGGGGTTTCCAGAGGAGAAAAGCAGCTCTGTGGTTTGCTTGAAAGACACCTGGTGGCACCTTCTTGGTCCTCAGCTGATGCCTTAGGCTTTAGCTTTTATATTTTTCAAATCCTGTACTGCATTAGTGTATAAGTCTAAACTCCATATCAAGCGTCAGTTAAACGTCTTCACATTTTGGTCAGACAAAACAATCCCTCTAGGCCTGATATTCAAGGACACTTCACTGCCTCAGGCCCAGAGAAGTATAGGCAAAAGTGAATTGACGGGGAGCAAACTGGTGCTGAGTTATCTCCTCACATGGGGCACCAATTTGTCAGATTAAGCCCTTTTTTGACCCAGAGATGGGCAACTGAGAGATGTTTAAAAAACTTTTATTTCATTTTCAGTCTCATGTGAAGGGTGAGACAATACAGATGTTATAATTCATGCTATTACAATCAGAAGCTAAATATTTCCTAATTAAAATATATTGTAAGTGTTTCTTGGCCTATCAGCTTTTGCCACACCATGCTGTAGATGCCTTAAAGCCAATCATCTAAAATTACCCTTGGTAAGTCTTACTGCAGTGCATCTTTCCTAGTTCTGTTTCTCCAAAGTATCCAGTCTTATTTGCAAGGCCATCCTTTGGAACTTGTTTCTAGCTCCATTTCTCCCTMAACAATGTCTGTCCTATTCCATGGCATTTCCAAGTCAGCRTTTCTTATCTCAAGGTTTGCGTACAGATGCACACTGTGTGAGCCTYCTGTCAGGCTTTGAGAATTTTTCTACAAATCCATTTCCCACAATTACCTGAGGGTGTAATTGGAGGATTAATTGATATTTAAATGGACCAAACTTAATAATTGTCTGAAAAACTTGTGACTACTGTCCATCTTGGGTGKAGCCTCAAGGAGGCTCCTGACTGCCCAACATGTACCTATTGAAGGCCTGCAATAAATACCTGTTGTGGGTCCCAGGACGAGGTGAGAGATGAGAATTGACTTTAAGTTCTTAGAAGGTTGATTTATATTATATTATATTATATTATATTATATTATATTATATTATATTATATTATATTATATTATATTATATTATATTACTTATATTATATTTATTATATTTATTATATTCTAAAACTATACTAAAGAAAGAGAAAGGAGACATCAGAAGGTTAGACAAGAATGAATAACAAAAACCCTTGACTGACCACAGAGTCCGACACAGCTGGACTGGGATTAATCATTAAGTAAAAACAATTCACATTAAACCAACCAAAGATACACTGTTAGTAAACAACCTCCAAACCACATTCCAAGCAATCAGATCATTATTGTTCACGTTTCTTTTCTGAGGCTTCTCAAGAGAAAAACCCTAGCAAAGGGATTTTTCATAAAATATCAGAGTAACAAATAC
The DNA here is from genome assembly GCA_014549065.1 of Cardinalis cardinalis. Classification (NCBI taxonomy): domain Eukaryota; kingdom Metazoa; phylum Chordata; class Aves; order Passeriformes; family Cardinalidae; genus Cardinalis; species Cardinalis cardinalis. Next base: position 241,990 of record JACDOX010000101.1, on the reverse strand, counting down.
CCACTTTTATTTCTTCAGATTTTATTTCTTCAGATTTTATTTCTTCAAATTTTATTAATTTTGTCTAGCCYCTGTTWTAGGTAGCCACTTCAAGGCATCAGTCCCACTCCGCTCATCTGGATCTCCATCAGAGGCGTTGTTGCGACTTTTCTCCCCCTTCTCCCCAAAGCCTCACGACCCATCCTGAAATCTCCTCCTCCCTCCGTCCCCAGTGCCCTTCCAAGGTTGCCCACACAGATAATAACCCGTTCCCGCTCCCTGTCCTGTCCTGCAGTACCACGAGGAGATCCGCGTGCTCGCCAGGGCCCGCGCCGCGCGCTCGGTGCGCAGCCAGCGCCGCGCCGACCTGCCGCTCACAGCTGGGGAACAGCTGGATGTCATCGACACCCACGGCATGGCCCACGGCGCCCAGGGCCACGCCGTCATCTGCCGCAACGCCCAGGGCAGATGTGAGTCTGCAGCCCGGCTCCGGGTGACAAACCACCTCCCAAACCACCTCCCAAACCACCTCCCAAACCACCTCCCAAACCGTGGCACGTCCTGCGTGCTTGGCCACCTTTGGCCAGATTTTGCTGATTCCCTTCGTTTTTGTTAATTCCCTTCCTTTTTCCTCCTCCCGCAGATGGGTATGTTCTGGTGGAGCACTTRAACTTCAGGTAATCTCTGWTTTTTTTGTTTATTATGATGCACRTTTGTCAGAACCCAGGAAATTCCTCTGGCTGCCCTGGAGGGCTCAAGCCCCTGCCCTGGAGGACTYGAGTCCTTGGCACAGAGCCCAAGACCCCCTGTGCCTTTGATTTAACCCTKGGAAAAAACAATTACCAASCTTTAYATGAAGAATTACAAGTCAAGAAAGTTTAAGTAGAATAATTGTTAGTCACGGGGTGAAAAATAGGTTTTTGAGGTTTTTAGAAKGAGGGCTCAGGGTCCCATGATGGAGGAATCTGGGCATGGCCTGTCCTTCTTCTTTCTTCTTCCTAGCCTCAATCTTCTGGGGGATGTTGGCATTTTTAGATTGGTTTAGAGTAGAAACACACKGTCTAACATAGGCGATAGGTATTGGGAAGTCATTGTAAATAATGTACATGTAGTTTTTAGTRTGAAAGATAACACCAGTGTGCCTCAACCTGACCTGCCAGACAGACCTCGGTGGGTCAGAGAAAGAATTTTATAGATAAGAAACAATAAACAACCTTGAGAATAAGAACAGAAAAATCCTGACTCCTCCTTCCACTGCCAGGCTGGGAAAAAAAAAGTTTGTACATATCTCAGAGTCACYCTGACCAGCAGAGATTCCGAGACATATTCTGCTCTCTTTCCTGTGTGAGGATTGCTGGAGAAACGTACTTAAAACTTCTGAAGGCAGGGGGAGTTAATGTAAACAGCCAGTATGAAATATTAAATAAGTATTTCCAGTTTTGCTCTGCTGCTGGACAAGTTTCCAGTCCAACTGCAGCTAAAAAAAGCCCTGTCCAGTCATGACTTGTGTGAATTGGAGATTCCTGACTCGCCTTCAGATATGCCATATTAATCCACATCTGCTGCAAACATGGGCCACTCGTGCCTTGCCTTGCCAAAGCACACCCTTAAATTCCCTGCTGCAGCATTCCCTTGCATGCTCATGCATAATTCATAGAAATTAGCCTCCTCTTACCCAGGTGGCCCTTGCTGGGAAAATTCCTTTTTTCTTTTTTTGAGACAGACAGTACTAACTGCCCTGAGAGCTGCTGCTCTTCCCTGGAGCATCCCTGAAGGTCTCCTGTGCTTCCTGCATCCGTGACAGCCCATGTTGGTCAGCTGTGGGGTGATGATGGGAATGTAAATAAAGCTGGAGTTTTTTACACTGTTTAATGTGCAAGAGATGTTTCCTTCTTCTTTTTTTTTCTGCCATTTTGAGCATATCTTCACTGATTATTAGTTATTTTCAGTATTTCTCACTTTYTGGAGTAACCTGTTGGTCAGCTCTGAAATAGCCAATTTATTTCTACATTTTAAGAAAAAGAATAGTGCAGTTTAGTTGCTCARTCTCATTTCTGTCAGAATTGCAAGCTTCCCCAAAAGATTTGCTCTTTAAAAAGCAAACCATATAAGTTGGAACTGATTTTGGTCTTAAAAGTATTGGGACCAATAGTAGGTATCACCATTCTTGCTGTGTTAAATATATAAAATAGTGGAAAAGTTGACTCATTTCTTTGCAAAAATAATATGAAAAAAAGGGTAAATAAAGCATTCAGTCAAAAATGACTTTATTTTTTTAAGCCAACTTAGGCATCCCAGATATGTAAAAGCTGACTCCTGGCTCCCAAGGACTCGCAGCAACAGGGAATTACCCAACAGTTGCCCCTGTGTTCAGGCTGCTCTCTCTCCACTGTGGGCCTGGAGGATGATTACTTACTTTCAGAAAAATGCTCCTAAATGTAGGAAGAGAAATATAAATTGCTAATGGCTTCTCCTCCATGAATTCAGTAGATACCTTTTCAAAAGTGAAAAAAAAAAGTGGATGAAGTTTTTACATGGCTTTGAAAGAAAATAAACCCTTAAATCTGACTGTAGTGTACAGCTTTTACCCCTTCCTGGCACATTTTAGGAGCCCATATCAGTTTGCTCATAAATATCCTAAAAACGTAAGATGTTTTAATTAGAAATTATTAAATGTTCCAGGCTTAAGAAAAATAAAAGCCCTGTTTGCCACAGGGCCATTTCAAAGCTGGCATAGGAGACATCAGTAAAAAAAACCAGAGCAAATATTTAACATTTACTTTTAAGTCTATACAGGCATTCTTATTTATTTTACCATGTGGTTACTATTAAGTGCATTGGCCTGCATCCATCCTTGCAGCAAAAAAAAAAAAAAAAAAAAATAAAGCACTCCCCTGTAAGCATGCGCAGCTTTGCAGCCCTGCCAGCCCAAATATTTGGATTTTTCTGGTGGAGAGGGAGAGTTTGGGAGCTGGAGTGCATGTTTGGCTTTGGCACAGGCTGGGAYGTGCTCTGTGCCCTTCACCTCCATCCCTTTGCAGGGAATTGGCCCCAGGGAAGTGCTGGAGACGGTCTTTCCTCAGGTTTTTTTGTTTTGTTTTTTTTTCCCATGGTGATTTTAGGATTAAAACCTTGAAGAAAACACCCCCTTCCTCCACTCCTTCCTCATCCTCCGCTCATTCACAACTCATGCAGTCCATTCATCACCCCCTCTGTAAGCACTAGGGGCAAATCCTRTATTAGCCACAGGTGCAAGCTCTTTTTTGCCTCCCAAGGAAGTTACTTAACAAGTTTTTCTTATTTTAAAAGAAGGGTTTTTAGGAATCTCCCCTGTATCCTGTGAGAGACGTGATGCAGCCCCAGTCCCGGTGCTTGTGGGGCTGCTCCCAAATCCCTGTGAAACACAAACTTCTCCCCTGCCAGAGGCAGCTGATTTAATGCAAGGATGCCTTGCAATACCCTTAGAAATGCTTTTTTTCCTCATGGACACATTCCAGTGCATGCAAAGAAGAAAAGACCTTGCTGTGGGCTGACTCCAGATAATACAAAAAATGCTTTAGATACAGCAACTTAGATTTCCTCCATTAAASCACAGGTTGGCTATATTTAGGTCAAGAGATTGGTCAGGAAATTAAACTCATCCTTTTTTTTTTTCCTTCCCCTCTTTTATAGTCTTATTGGTACATCCTAACCACATCAAAACTTACAATAATTCTCATGTGAGTGTTGAGCCCTGTTCCTCCACGTTTCTCCTCAAAGGGGAAATAATCAYGATAACAGCTGTGAGTTGATGAGCCCGAGGGAGAACTGAAATGGTGTAAAAAGGGGATGGGATAGGGACAAATCCGGGGCACTCCCTGCAGCTGTGTGCTTGAACTGGTGTTACATCCTCCTGCATCACAGGCACAGAGGAAACAGGTGCCCAGTTTTGTCCCCAGCACTTTTTTCTGCAGTGAAAGGTTATTTTTGCATCAAATGCTTCCCTCTCTTTACTCCTTGCGGTAAGGAGTGAAGATCTGAGTCAGCACATGTAAATACATGGGCCTGGCTCCTGGCATGGATTTTGGGTGGGGGAAGTTGTTTAAATTCCTCATGTGGAAATTTTAACTACACCCCCTGCCCCTTTGCCCCTCACCAAGCCCTGGGGGCATCTCCCACAGCTGGGATGTGGAAAGATCTCCAGAGGGAAACTCCACCAGCCAACCCCAGCCTGCAGAAAGGGACCGTGCAGTAAGGAAACCCAAAGGATTTGTTGCTTTTATCTCTTTTCATCTCTGAGTTTATTAAAGTGCAAATGTCAACCATGGAGACAGCTATCACATGCAGTGCAGTACACCGAGAAACACTTTCCACACCATAAATGGAAGGAAAAAGGCTTCCTTGTGATTATCTGATGCACAAAGGACAAAACTGAACCAGGGCTCTGTGCCCTTCCATAACAAAAATACTACAGCCATGAATTGGGAAACAAAAYCCTCTCCAGGCCCTCAGTTGATAAAATAGAAAATATCAAGAAGGATGGAGTGTTTATAGAGCTCAGGGGGTTTTTTATGAAAAAAAACCTTCATGCTAATGATATGTTTGAAGGATGCTTCTACTCAGAACTTTTTAAAGTTCAGTATCTTTTTCTTAAAATTATAAATACATAATATTATAAATACATAATATTATAAATCCTAAATACTCCTCAGAGTATGAATTTAAGAACTGCAGTGGACAATTTACCTCTCTCATAGAGCTGAGGTTTGTCTGCCCAAAGATGCTGGGCCAAGGACACCACMGAAATCCTGGGATTCAGTTTTGCTTTGTGCTCTAAAAGAAAAAAACAAAACAAATGCTTTGAGGTACAAACCACGTGAATATAACATGATACAGAACACATGAACATGCTTTCAGCAACAAGAATAAATATTACCATGGCTACAGGATCTACTTCACAGCTTTGTGAGATGAGGATAAATAAACTATTTCCAAACTTGAAAAAAAAATTATCAGAGATGAGTCTTACAAATAAACTTTGATTTTTAAATTAAGGCAGCTTCAGCAGGAACTTCAAGGCTTTTGTTCAAAACAGACTTTTTCTAACACCAAAAGTGTACTCGTGCTTGCAGGTAGAGCTCTGATTCACAGTCTAGTTCTCCTAATTTTGACAATTAAAACGAGCAAAGATCCGTGCATCGAATACCAGGTGTGCTCTCTGCAAAAGTCAGTGTTCCATCAGCAGGTGTCATGTGGGAACTCTGAAACCCAGTTCACCTCTCAGGCATGGGACTGAGGTACCTCTGGCTGAATCATTAACTCCATGGCCGGGAGGCAGACTGGGAATTCAGAATTACAAGAAGCTGTTGCAATTTTTTTTTTTATAAGCAAAKGATGAAAAAGGGATATATAAGGGGAGGGCTAAGGAAGCCAAAGGAAAGCACTAAATGAAAAGCCCATACCAAAGTAAGACCTTAAGAAAGGTGACTCTAGTAAGGTCCATCATATACCTGGAACAAAACCAGACCCTAAAACTTTCCAGGAAAGAAACAGCAGGAGCTCGAGCGGGGGTTGGCTTGGCTCATCCAGATGTGCGATTCTTCTTCCCTCTCTCCTCTCAGCTAATAAAAGGGTGAAGCCAAATAATTGCACAACAAATGGTACTTCAAGTATTTAGAAACACGGCCTGCATGTCTCAGAGGGGGGATCCTGCACGAGCTGGGGAAATTGTGCACCTCGTGAAACAAAGCTGCCACTTCCAGCAGCCGCGGCGCGCAGCGAAGGCACGAGTTCATGTCCTGCACTCAGCTCCCCCTTCCTCCTGCAGGGCTGCACGCTGACAGCAAAGAGCAGTGAAATGAAAAGGAGTAGACAGAAGGGTTATTTTGTTCAAACCTCATCAATTCCAACACGAATGCCACTATAATCACACACGGAAACGTCCACACAGCACACGCTAACCAGCTGGTTCACGTTTTTACAGCACTGCCCACGGATTCCCCTGTGCTTGTACACACCTCGTGAAATGCTAAACTGGACACACAGCTAAGATGCATTTCTGACCCGTTGAAGGGGAAAAAAAATACCCTGCTGCCTTCACCAGCTCCAGCTCCTGAAAACAAACCTGCCCCAAACCCATCAGCAGCAGGGCTTTGGCCGGGGGGGTGGAAGGGCAGGATTCTCACAGCTCCTGATGCCACTTCCCCTCCCATCCCTGGCCAAGGCCATGCCGAACCTGATGGGGTGAGCTAAGCTACTCATGGGCTTTACCTAAAAGAGGGTGCAAAAATAGCATTCCCTTTGTCCAGCTCCTCTCAGAGGYTGGGATTAGAGAGGGGTGGCAGTGTCCTGGGCACACACCTGCCCTGCTGGAAGAATAAAGTTGAGAGGTGAATGACAGGGATGCCACCTACATTTCATATATATGCATACATAATATTTACATATAWATAGCTTCCAACAAGAACAGCACAAGGTATTTCTGAATTAACTCATCCAGGAGCTGGAGGTTTCTGTTGGAGCCTATCTGAACTCTTTATCCTTTGCATTTTGTCTCTCTCCCCCTCGGGCTGAAGCAAAATTTGGGTGAGCTTGTGGCTTGCAAAGCACAGCTGTTCAGTGGCTTCTGAAGAATTGCACTTGGAGTAATTCAAGTTTCTGCAGTTCAAATATTGTCTACCCTGCTTTTCCCGACGCTTGTGCATGTACCAGCATAACTCAAAAAGAGCTGACCACAGTGTAACAGTGTGGAAGTCAAACTCTTCCTCTGGAAAAWGTAACTGGAGGTCAGCAGCTCCTCTGCAGCTGGGAAACACAACACAGCCTATTTGAAGGTAAAATAAATAAYAAAAAGAAGTGAAAGTCCTCAGAGTGTTCCAAAGTGCAGCACGGATTTGGGCAAGGCTGTGATGGACCAGYCAGTCCAATGTGGTCACTGGGGAGGTGCTCCCACCAGTCCTGCTCCCTCCTCTGCCTCTGCTCACCCTGAGCAGGGAAGTGCTTCATCTCTTTGTGCCTCTGCATATGGAAAGCTGAGCAACTCTGACTGCCCTGCAGGCAGGACTGGTTCTGCAGATCCACACAGCAGTGAATGTTTGCACGGGTCGGAGAAGACGCCAAGTGCCACAAGGGGCTTATTCTACAAYCTAGAAATCCCACCCGCCTCCAGGAAGCAAATATTTCCTCCCAGGGGCATTTGCTGCTGCTTAATACTATTAGTTCTGCTGGGTAGGAAATCCCAGAGGACAAGAGGCAATTTGAAAAAAGACATCAGTACATCTACCTGCCCCTGAGCCCCAGACTGGAACACACCAGCCCCTTATCAAGGGGGCTACAGGTGCTGCCAGGGCTTGGCAAGATGCTCAGCTGGGAGTGAAGATTTGAAAAGCCTTTAACATTTGAAACACATTTCACTTCATTTCATTGCTGTTTCCTGGATGGAAATTAATGCCTGGCCCTACAGCTGCCCCTACTCCTCTGCAGAAGGGTTTATCTCCATCACCCCAAATCTCAGCCTTGATCCAAAACGTGCTGAAGGGCTGGCTGCTCCTCAGCTTTGACTCTGGGKTGGGGTTTGGTTTGTTGTGTTTTTTGCATGCAGGAGTTTGGATTCTCCATCCAAACTCACACCACAGCACTGGGGACACAAATCACCTGGCAGCCACCAGGCACAGCACCAAAGCCATCCTCACCCCAGAGTATGTATGTAATAATCATAATGTAATAAAAGGCTCATTACAAAACCTAGGAGCACTACAAATATTTCCAGTATTTTTCACAGTCCAACCACTGCTGTGTTGGATTTAGTGTTCAAGAGCAAAACTGATTTTTTTTTCTTTTTTTTTTCTTTTTTTTTTTTGGAAGCTTTCTACTTTGTGCGGCTTCTGGAAAAATTGCAACTGTAAAGTCACGTTAGTGAGGATCCAAGCACAATCTGTAACAAAAGTAAGGCAATTTTGTGGTTTTTTTTTTAAAAAAAAGGGACTTCAAACTGAAAAAGTCCATTTAACTGCCAGTAGATGGCAAAAATATCCCTTGTTTGTCTTGATTACCTTAAATGATTAGTAAAAAAGGCTTAATTTGTTGTTCTTTTCCTTGCTTCTCATACAAACTTGCAGAAAGTATAGATTAAAGTGCAACTGTACAAAAAAGAAAACCCTAGGAAAATACCTCAAGGGGTCACAGAAGCTATCAAAAAGACAGATTACATTTTTTTCAAGTCGAATGACTGCATACCTGGGACCAGCAAAAGTTCTTTGCTTTGTTTCTTAAAACAGAACACAAAAGAAAAAAATAAAACAACAGAACAAAACCAAACCCCCCCACTCCACATTTTTTTGGCAAAGCTTTCATAAAGCATTTGTTCCTTGATTAGACTATTACTTCATAATCAAGTAAATGGAATTAAATACCATGTCAAAGCCAAGCAGATGCCAACGCTGCCCATTAGATTAATCCAGTGTAATAAAAAATAATAACTCTTTTAAACAAAGAAGTCACACATGCATTAGGGTTTACCCTTGGGTAACAAGAATTTAACCTTAAAAATCCCCGCAGTTCATCTTAAAAAATAAAATCCCATCCTTCAGATAGCCAGTAGCAAAGGAACAGCAAAATTCCGGGTTGGGATATCCCTGCCTGGTCAGCGGAGCAGCGAAGGTCACAGTCCAGTGGGCAGCAGCAGGACAGGACAGGAGAGCCCTTGGGCAGGGGCAGTGAGTGTCCAGCAGCAGGGAAGGCAGATTTGGCAGTGATTTTGGGGAGGTGACAACAGGCAGAGCGTCCTAGGGGAGAGGTGAGAGGTGAGTGCTCCGGAGCTGCGCGCTGCTGATGGCTCCTGCCCATCAGGGATGATCCCAGCCCTCGGGGTAAGCACTGGGTCCTCAGGGGGGTGATCCAGATCCTGTCCTCTGCTCACCTGAACCCTGCTTGGGATTCAGCCTCTGGAGCCCGTGGTGGGGCAGGGGAGGGGGAGCAGGCTGGAGAGAGGTGAGAAAAAGGCAATCTGCCTTCAGCTCTGAGCAGGGCAAGCAGCTCAGTGCTGTCTGGAGCCCTTGGGCAAAATAAAGCACCTTAGGGACACTCCTCTGCAGAGAGTAGACAGGGACAAAGACTGCACCTTAGGGACACTCACTCCTCTGCAGAGAGTGGACAGGGACAAAGACTGCACCTTAGGGACACACTCACTCCTCTGCAAAGAGTGGCCTCCCCACGGCAGGTTTGCATGAGAACCTTTGCACATCCCGCCTTCCCTGCCCATCTTCAGCAGAGGGAAAAAGAGAGAGGAGGGAGGTCATATTGCACTAGTGCAGAAGCATCTAAGCAGCTGCTGCTTTGGGGAGAAAAGTGTGGGAGAGGCTGGCACCTGGGTGTGAACACTGCAGAGCTGCTTCATCACCCTCCACCCCATCTCACAGGGCTCCTGGTCAACCCCTCTGCCCTGGCTCAGCCCAGCCTGCCCCTGCTCTGCACAGCATGAGGGAAACACCAAACTTCCTGCAGGAAGCATAGCTATGCCTCCATTAGCTCAGGATGAACCAGGGGGGAGGTGTTTTCCAAAAACTCAGTGATAACGTTTGTTACTTTACAGCCTTAGCATTTCTCAAGGGGGTCACAAGGAAAGAAGAAAAAAGAGTATTGGATACATTTCGCCAGGCACAAGGAGAGAAATTAAGTTAATTTCCTTGGYGCCTTACTAGAGGGGAGCATGTTTTGGGTCTGGACTTGGCTCTGTGGGGCAGTGAGGGGAGGAGGAGGAGGAAGAACAAGGAAGCAAAAGAAAGGAGCGGGCRGACGAGTCGGCGCAGATCCTCACAGTGCGCAGAGGGGCCATCAGCGGGCCAGGGCCATGATGAGGCTGGCACACATCTCAAAGAAGTCCATGGTGTGGCTGCCCAGGCGAGGGGGCACTGAGGGGATGCTGCCCACGAAGGAGCCGCTCAGGGAGCCCATCAGAGACTGGCACTCGGTGGCCGCGGCCGCGTCGATGCTCAGGCGTGGCCGGTGCAAGCCCGCGGCCGAGCAGGAGCGCTGGGGYGTGGAGGAGCCAGACCTCTGCTCCATCACCTCGTCTGGAAAAGCCAGAAACAAAAAAGAGAGAAAAAGTGAGATTAATTCAGCAGCTGCAGTGCGGGTGTGGTAATGAAATGGGAACAGCAGCAGAGTTTGAAACGCTCAAAAGGGCTTCTGCTGAAATGACACGCATGTGTAAGCGCTTCAAAATGCAGAGGATGGTTCTTAAACTYCCAGCCTCTCCCTTGTGCATGTTCTCCATCTCCTACTCACCATCGATGCTTTTGAAGTCCAGCAGGTAGCTGCGGTTGTCCACCTGGTAGAGCTGCAGGCTCATCTTCACGTAGTTGCCGGTGACGGGGTTCTTGCGGCGCACCCGCAGGTGGTAGGCATTCACCACCTGCAAGGGGAAACCTGCCCTCAGCAGGGACACTCCAGGCACCAACAGGAACACTTCCCCCCTTATTTTTTCTAAATATGAGCAAGACATCTTCTGGGAAGAGCAGTTTCTCAAAAGGACAACCACTATAAAATGAAGCAAGCGGCTTTGTTTCCTCCCGTCTTTAAATATTCTTAAGGCTGTGATTCACCAGTTGCTGGCTGAGGAAGCTGCAGTGACCCATCTGCCAGGCACAAAACTGATGTTTGCTCCTCCCTCAGCAGCAGCCATGGCCACATGGACCAAAAGGTCCACTCATGGGCCCACATACATGGACAGTGCTCGTGAAATCAGGGCAAGCTGGGCAGGGCAGAGCAGCCTCTCCCATCAGCACAGCCAAACCCAGTGCCTGTGCATCAGCCTCAGGCTGAGTATTTCCCCCTCTCTGCTTCCCACCTCACAATCTGCTGCATCTCATTTACAATGAGATCTTTTCTCTGTGCTATATTTATGAAGCAACTGTGTGGATGGGAGAGTTAATTCTGACGAAGAGTCACATCTGAAGTTATTCTTAGGGTGGGAAAGGCTATTGTGAAACCTCCTCGTATGAAATAAGCTCCACTGCCTACACAGAGATGTTGGGCTGAGTTGGTTTTTGAGGCTGTAGCAGAAATACAGSAGGTTTGTTCACTCCCTGTAAAACCATGCAGCTAAAAAATGTCTGGCTGGYGTGGGCAAATGCACCTGGCCACGGTCCATCTCCTGCCTGGTGCAGGGAAATGGGGTTTCTGGAAGCTACTTGGTTTTAAAGATGTAATTGTATCAAAAATAAGGAGGAGGCAGGAGGTTTTAAAGAACCAGCACAGTGAAATTCACACAGTACAAAAACTTGGGACCTGGAGGGAGGAGGGGAGCTCCTCTGGTGATGAAGATCTGGGCTGAAATTCTCCTTACCTGGCTCCCAATGCTCACGTGATGCTGCTGCCAAAGGCCACAAGCCAGGAGAGCTCACCTTAGGATTTGGGGATCAGGCACAGCAGCAGAGCTCCAGGGCTAACTTAGGGATTTATTATTCCAACTTTAAAAAGGACTGTGACTAAATGTTGTACAGCCCTGGAGAAATACCTGCAGTGAATACTGTCAGCTAAAACATCTGGATTTAAATCAAGAAGCTGAGCCCTTAACTGAAGAAGCAATAAGTGTCTGAAAACACATCTGGTCTGTGAGCACTGCTGCATCTCCATCAGGGAAAAGGCCACCACACTAGAGATACAAATTCTGCCTCCAAGGCATCCCTGCCCCTCATCTGAGCATCCTTTAGGACAATCTGTACTGTACCATTCCTGTCCTGACAGGACCAGGCAGAAATAATGAGAGTTCCTCTGCTCAGGAGCACTCGAGATGACCTCRCAAGGAATTAGCCACTAAAATTAGAAATGTGAACAGCTCCTCTGATCCCTGCAGCTAAACAAGGCAGAATCATCTTTCCAGCTGAAGTCTTGGAGCACCTTATTTCACGCCATAAAGAAACACCACAGATAAGCACAAATAAGCACAGCAGTCACCTTAATTCAGTGAGTTTGCCTTAACAAGGAATAGCAGGGATGACTGCAAGGTGGGGGCATTTATCTGGTGTTACTGTCATATTTTCTGGAAAAATCTCTTTGCCCAGGATTTTGCTCCTGGGAAGCTGAGAAGCCTCAGAGAAAAAAGAAAACAATAATTATCTGATTTGCTTCTCCTGTGTTTTGCTGCTTTGGAATGTGTTTGGACATTGTTTATACCAACAAGTGGTTGTTCCACTGGTTTCATGTGAATTGTTTTGACTTAATGACCAATCACAGTCCAGCTGTGTCAGGACTCTGGAACGAGTCACGAGTTTTCATTATTATCTTTTTAGCATCCTGTCTGTATCCTTTCTGTGTTCTTTAGTAGAATAGAATAGAATAGAATAGAATAGAATAGAACAGAATAGAATATATCTTTAACATATATAATATTATATATTAAATATATGATACCTGTAAATATATTAAATATATAATATATGTTCTATATTTAATATTATAAGCTACGCCAAGGGAGATACAGGCTAGAATTAAGGAGGAAGTTTTTCACAGAAAGAGTGGTCAAATACTGGAATCATCTACCCAGGGAGGTGGTGGAGTCACCATCCCTCGMTGTGTTTAAAAAAAGACTGGATGTGGCACTTGTTGCCATGATCTAGTTGAGGTGTTAGAATATGGGTTGGACTCGATGATCTTAAAGGTCTCTTCCAACCTAGGAATTCTGCGATTAATATTATAATATATAATAATATATACTATAATAAYATTAATACAATATTATATATTTAATATCATAAAATAATAAATTAGCCTTCTAAGAACACAGAATCAGATGCATCATTTCTTCCTTCCCTCATCGGGAATCCTTGCAAATACTACAGTCTGGAAACAGGTGAGGCATTTGCCTGGAAACAGGTGAAGCTCCCTGAGTTTATGGGATAAAGGATGCTGGAAACCCACACCAGCACTCCCTACCTTCCACTCGAAGTCCAGCTGCTTCATAGCCCGGTACACCTCGGCCATAATGTCRTAGGGCTTGCTCTGGCTGCGGATGCCCAGGTGCCACTTGGCCTTTTTGACCGTCAGGGGCTTTGGCTTGGTGGTGTTGAGGGCGTCCAGGGGACAGCGGGCCTTGGGGCTGTCGGCGATGAGCGGCGGCATCCGCTCGGGGTGCGGCTTCACGCCCGGCGGGATGTGCAGGGCGCTGTCGTCCATGAAGGAGCCCGTGGGGGGGCTGGAGGCCAGGTAGAACTCGCTGGCCTGGTTCATGATGCGGCGGTTGTCGATGACCAGGTGGTAGGCCACGGCCAGCTGGTCCTGGGGGTCGCCGCTGTACAGGCTGTTCATCACCTCCGACTCGGTGCACTCGAACTTCTCGCACACCTCGCGCACCGCCTCGTCGTCGATGACCGTGGCGTCGTAGGAAGGGTCCTCTGGGAACAGGTAGCTGGGCAGCTCCTCCTTGAACCACTCGTGTTCCCTGGAGAAGGCAGAGGGGAGCCCCGATGTGGGAGGGGAGGTGGGGAAAGCACCACCAGACAAGAGGGAACCCCAGCTGATGAACGGGGAGCAAAACCCTGCCCGGTACAGGGACAGCACRCTGGGCTTTGAGGTGAGACCTCAGCACTTCCAAGGTTCTCACATTTTGGGATTCCCATGGGCACAGTGGAGATACAGAGCATGAAACCTACCCAATACTCAATACCCATGCCCAATTTACAATGAGGTGAATGATAATTGTCTAAAACACACACAGTGCCTTGTCTAAAGGCTCTATGTACTGACAACAATCTCGCCTCACATGCTGCCTCTCTAACATGTAATTAAGTCCTCTCATCCTAAGGAATTAAGGAATAAAAAAAGGAAGTTTGCATGGGTTTGCTTGAAGGGTAAAATTAAAGCTGTCCATTGAAAACCTGAGGATTCCTGGAAGCCCTAGTAATGTTTGTGTTCATGCTTAGCACATAGTTACATGTAATTTACATATTATATTAGTAACTCTTGAGTTTCTCCTCCTTTTCTTTTGGATATACAGTAAGCACAATGATTACCCCCTTTGGTACCCATAGGGATGTGGTCTTGAAATACAGTAATGAAAATGCCTATTGGATATTAAATTTTTGGGATTTTTGCATGCTATAGCTGGTTTTGCTAAACGCTGTTAAGAGATTTTTAAGGCTAGTTTATAATGCAATAAAATAGAATTTTAAATATTTGTATATAGTGTATATATATATATGTATATAAAATCCTCATCCTGTTCATCATCACCCACTTCCAGCCAGCACAGAAGGGCTGCAGGGCTGCTGGGGACAAAAACCATCTGGATTAGCTGACTACTCCTGAAAACCACCCAGCCTACCTACCAGCAGGTGACCCCCAGGACAGCCACCAGAGACCCCCACAGGCAGCCAGCCCATCCCAGCCCACCTGATGTCCTTGATGGTGGCTCTCTTGAGGGGGTCCACCTGCAGCATGTGCATGAGGAGCGTGGCCACGGAGCGGTTGAGGTACTCAGGGATGTAAAACACTCCCCCACGGATCTTCTTGAACAGGGTGGGGACGTGCTCGTCATCAAAAGGCAGAGTGCCACACAGGAGGGCGTAGAGGATCACACCACAGCTCCAGATGTCCACCTCTGGGCCAGCATAGAGCCTGCATTGAGGACAAGGACAGGAGAAAACTGTCACCACCATCCTCCTCTCAGTCAGGGTGCAGGTTCTGTGTCAMCCCCATCCTCTCCTCAATCAGGGTGTAGGTGGGGGGACCCCCTGCCAGCTCCAGCAGGCACAGATCTCCAGCCCACACCAGGGCTGCTCACGTGGCTCCCCCCAAACCAAATGTGCCTCAGCCAAAAGTGCTCAGGGAAATGAATGGCAGGKCTGGCACTGGCTGTCCACACTCCTGTGTACAACCCTGCCTCCACCAAACTCTCCAAAAAGCCAAACCTCACATTTCCAAGAGCCCTGCCAGGCTGTTTGCTCCTTTGCCCCAGCAATTTCTGTTCATTGAACGAGGCAGATCGAGCAGCAACAGATAATTCTATCTCCGAGGGTTTATTCTTGGTGTGCTGGTATCTAAGTGCTCCTGCTTCCTACAAGCTGCCAAATGTGCTCTCTGCCATCTCCAACTCAGGACACCCCAAATAATACAGCTTTGCTGCTCCTGCTTATCTCTTTTTGCTACATCTGACGCCTCCCCAGAGATTTTGGGAGGCAACACTTGCCCTTGGGCTGTGAGGCCCAACCGAAATACAGAAGTGTCTTCATGAAACTTCAACATCCTGCACTTGCTCCTCCTGAAAAGCATCACTGCAGACAGAAATCATGCTGGTCATGCAGGTGACCATTCTCTGAACACCCCCAAAACACTTGGTCTGCTTCTCCAAGGGTGAGACTTTCCCTGCTGAGGGCAGGGACAGCAGCAAAGCCCTTTTGGAAAGGCAGAGGCTCAGCGGRATGACCCTCAGCCCTGTCTCCATACCCAGCTCCCACAGATCAGAAACCTGATTCTTTTGCTGATAAGAGCACTGCCTGAACAGCAGAGCCAGGAGTCAGCTCCCCCCTGMCCCACACAGCCACCAGCAGGGCAGGGAGGGTGGATGGTGCCTGTCCCCYCAAATGCAGCTCTGAGAAGAGGCCAGCTTGGCACATTGAGCAGGGCCATGAAACTCAGGCAGCCCTGAGCCTGCAGGTGGGAGTGGTGAGGGAGGGATGCAGCTGCAGCAGCCAGCCAAAAAGTGCAACATGTGGGCTTGGTTTTGGTTTTCCTTCTTGCTTTTGTTGTCACTAAGCTGCATTGCCTGTACCCTTGGAACACTCAAGGACTAAATCCTCCTTGCTGATCTGCCATGTCTCCTATACAAATTGAAAAACACGTGTCTGGCCTTCACTGAGATGGAAATACTATTTTTTTGGCATCCCAGTAGTTTCTTGCTTTGTCCCCTTCTTGACAATGAGGATTTACTTGGTTCCATGTCACACACAGAGCTGTAGTCACAACAGGGTTTTTGGATGCTAGTCTAATTCCTAGGATGCTCTGCCAACACTTGCTCTGGTGTAAACAGGGATAAAATAATCAAAATCACAGCAAACATATTCTCAACAAAATGTTCTGTTTAAAAGCTACAGATAAAGGCAAAAATACACTGGATYAGGAAAAGTAAAGCTCATGGCAAAGGGAGATAAAAAAAAAGGGGCAGATAATGAGATGTGCAATTTGAAGGACCATTCAGAGAGRGAAAATTTGAAAATCTGTATTTGCAGTCTTTGATAATGTATTACAGAGAGAATCAGGGCAAAATGTACATTCTATGTATTTTCTGTTCCTGACAGCAAAATACAGGAGGCAACACTTGTGTATCAACACGTGGCAGTCCAGTTCAGCCTTGTGGGGTGTGCCCAGCACTCCACGTGCTGTACAGATGTTTCATGCTGAGAGATGCAACCACAGAGGAGGTTTGTCACTTCAATGAATCAGTTCAAAACAAAGCTCTGAAGGTTGAACCGACTGCCACAGCCAAAACCCCAAGCTCAAGGAACCAGAAGACAAGTATTTTCTCTACCAGGGTTGGGAAGGGATTAAAGATCTTCCTGCTCCTTTTGTTAGTGAATGGTTTTCCTCGTTAACACTGTGTTTTATATTACAGGTGGGCAGGAGAGGAGGGGGTGGCCTGGAAAAGCCTTTCCACCTGGAACCTCAGTATTTGCATCCTAAGAGTCATTTTCACCCTCTTTAATTAGCAATATAAACAGTCAACATCTGGTATTAATAATTCCTCCAAAGTAAACACCTGTAGCCAAACACGGTTTGCTATTACAGCTACTGAGAAGTAAAATAAGCAAGAAAAACCTTCAGATCTTTGCCAACAGATTCACCCAAACACAAAATCCAGGCTGGAAAGATTCAGCTGCTTTTACTAGAYGTGCAAAGCTGTTTCCAATACCAAGAACAAATTTAAACTCCATGTGCTCACATAGACTTTGATGAGAAATGGAATGTCTTACCTTCCAGAGATGACTTCAGGGGCTGCATAATTTGGGGAACCACAGCTGGTGCGTAGAAATTCACCATCTGACATCATGTTGGACAGTCCTACAAACCAAAATGCTTATTATACACTGATGTTTGATCTGAAGGTCCAGACATGCTGTGTGACATGTGTCACACAGAGGAAAGGCAGGGAAGTGGAGTGGGATATTTGGAAGGGAACTGTTGACATAATTTAGATAGGCTTCTCTGAACTGATTTGAAAATTGTTACTTTTGTTACTATTGTTGTTGTTTTTTGTTATWTTTGTTGGGTTGGGTTTTTTCCCACATCCAACCAAGAAATATTCACTGCAGGCTAATTTTGCTCCTCTAAGTTGCAAATCCCAGAGCACAGAGGAGAAGAGACATAATTCATCCCAGAGCACTCACTTCATATGGCAACTGGGGCTGTGAAATGAGTAAATCTTCAGAAGGATTTACATTGCTAGAAAGGACTCACCAGGACAGAGYTGGTAGCCCAGGTACTTTAATGGATTTCAACCCCTAATGCCACTTAGAGACTCCTGTTACTGCTGGTTGTAAAATGAACTGAGGCCAAGAGCACATGGCCAAACAGAGGGAGAACATGCACAAAAATAAACACACACAGCCAGCTCACCCTGAATCAGCTGCAGCRAGCCTGCCTCAAACACAACTTAGGTAAATTTGACGTCGGGTGATTACACTAAAACACAGCAGAGATTTACAAATTACTTCTCTGCTCCATCCTCAGTGCCACTGCAGGAGCAGCCTGCAGCAAGTAATCCCTGCTGCTGCTGCAAGAAGGGCAGTGTTTGTGAGCGTGGGATTTCCAGGTGGTTGGGGCAGCAGGCTCGGCTGCTCCCTGGCCACGCTCCGGCGGCGCTGGCTGCGCCTCTGGAATGCTGCTGGGCACATTCACATACCAAAATCAGCTATCTTTGCATTCATGTGGGCATCCAGCAGCACGTTCTCTGGCTTCAGGTCCCTGTGCACCACCATGTGCCTGTGGCAGTAATCCACTGCAGACAGGATCTGCTGGAAAAGGCGTCGAGCTTCTGCCTCCTCGACCTGTGGGAACAGCAGAGGGAACAGTGCTGGGGCTTGGTGTGCACTCAGGAAGGGGAAGGCTGCACTTAGCRAGGAGCCAAAAAAGCTTCCAGAGTGCAGAGGGAAAATCCCAGCCTGCCTGAGAGCAGAAGCAGCAAATAAAGCAGATTTATCATGCTTGCATTTTACAATGTGCCAGTGTTTGAAAAYGATACAGCCCCGAGATGAAAGGTGAGATCTCAGTTCAGGTGAGATGTCCACAAGAATTTAAAGGTGGCACCTATCAGACAATGGCCTGCTGTCCCAATGGGGCTGGTACAGATCCAGGCTGRACAAAACAACACAGAGGATGCTGCTGGGAGCAATTCCTCCTGGACTTCCTCTGGWAGCAACAGGTGAAGCTGGAATACCGTGGTGATTTTAATTATCTGTATAGCTAATAAAGCTGTACGAGCTAGACCAGAGAAACTATATTTTCAATTATTACTTTTACTGATGAATTCCAAAAGACTCCCTTCATGAAAAACTGAGTTCATCAGAAAAGATCCAAATCAGCCACTGAAAAGATCTAGATGGGTAAAACKTGTGAGAAATCAGAACTGTACATAGAAAAGAAAACTGAGTCAGCTCCACTGACCACTACACTAATCTAACCCAATCTGCAGTGAATTTATTGATTTTGTAGCACAGAAAGGGACATGTGATGGGCTAATCCTTCACCTGAACCCTTTTTCTGGATGTCCACTTTGGCCCATTTTTACCTCCTTGCTCTGCAACTSCTCCACAGGGCAGACACCAACGATTTTCCTTGTAACCAAAATCTCACGTTTCACAGGTGATTTTTACCCAGTGGGACTGCTGGCATTTGAAAATGTTGCTCAGATAAGCCACATCCTTGAAAAGCCTTCAAAGAACCTGACATGGAACCAAGAGGGGGGTCTGGAGAGGTGAATGACTGGAGCGGAGAYCACACCAAGTGGTCTTCCCCCTCCYATGCCATAAATTTGCTGCTGATCATGGGGGTTTTGACAGGCAACCCATAGCTTAACATCACAAAAATAAGCCAGTTTTCCAAATATTTGCCCTAAGCAACACGTTACCTCGTATATTTTGGTTTGAGGGTCAAAAATACACCAGAGAGTGCGGCGAAAAATCACACACAARTTTTGTGAGAGCCAGTACGAGACATCCCAGATGGGGTTGCTGTGAAGCAACTTCTATTTTGGGCCTTAACCTTAACTGTGCTCCCTTGAGCAGTGATTTTGCTCCTGAACACCCTCCTCTTCCCACCCAAGTGCTGGGGCTGGCTCAGGACTGGCACTTACACGTCCGTGCTTACAGATGTAATCGAACAATTCCCCCCCAGACACATATTCCATGACCATGAAGAAGTCTGTTGGTGTGCTGATGACCTGGTACCTTCAAAAACACAAGCAGATTTAAAAAAAAAAAATACATCATTAGGAACAGGGAAAGGCTTTTGAACAGATATTATTAATTCCACATCAACACTTCAAATAAGGATTTGTTTGGATCTTGCATTTTTAACTGCTTTTTCCATTCCTGAAAAGCTGTCTCTTGTTTCCAGTATAATCTTTCACTTGTCTGTGGAAGGACCTCTTCTCCAGACCTATGATCTTCCTTCAGCCCTTTAAATAATCCTCTGAAATATCTGCCAGGCAATCTTACCACATTTAGGACTGCCCTGACTTTCAAATTTCCATTTTGGGTAAGATCTGCAACAACAGCTTTAGAAATGAAGTCCTGGTTAGCTGGGGGCAAGGAGAGGATTCATGTGGTCTCCCTCATATCAAGATAAAAAAGAGATAAAGAGCTCTAGGCACTAGAGAGAACTTCCTCTGGACAGGTAGAGAAACAAAAAGGAGACCTCCTAAAGTTATTTTTTCAAATATTAAATCTCCATAGAGATGGGGGGGAAATCCTTCTAGAATGGGGGGAAAAACCCAGAGTATCACCTTCAACTTGCAGATTTATTCTCCATTTTCCTTCAAAGTGATCCCTGAGTGCTGCAAAGACATTTCAGTGTCCCATCTGGAACAAACTGCCAGTGATGGGCTGAGGTCAATGCAGCCCCAGGAATTCACAGCAGCACCAGCTGGGACCTCCCTCTCTTTTATTTCAGATTCTTTGTTTTGTTGTTGTTTGCTTATTTTTTTTTTTTTTCAGATGAATTTCATTACTTTTTACAGGACTGTAATTTGAAACAAAGAGATTTCAGCGATTTTTAAGAGGCTGGCGAGGGAATGTGGGATACTCCCATAAAAATCAATACCATCAACCTCATTTTTCTGAAGAGCTTTGGACCCAGACATCTAAGCTACTGTTAATTGCCCCAATATTTCTTTTATATACATTTWAAAACTTACTGAAAGAGGTTTGTGTGCCCCAGTCTCCTCACATCTTTATCACTGTATTTCATGAATGCAACRTGTACCACAGGACACAGATATTGTCAAACTGGATTTAATTTTTACTGCTTTGACAAATGTGTGAACAGGATTTGACTTGCAGGATGGTGGGCACACAGCTGAGGAGTCTTGCTGGCGCTTTTTTCAGGAAATAATACCAATCTGTTCTCCAATAAATCCATGGAACTGTGAAGTTACTCTWAAGTCAACAGTTGCTGCATGGTTAGTTATTTAACTGTAGAGAGAATTTGTTTTCCCTTGCCTCTAAGTCCCAGGTATTTGCTATATCTCMTGCCAGTTTTAAGGCTGACCTAAATGTCAACTTACCCTTGCAGTTACCATTCAACAGCTTTCTTTTATAGGAATGCCAAAGATATTATCGAGTGCCTCATTAATGTGGGCTGGCTGCACAAGCTGGGGATTGAGCAGGAATCCCAGAGGCTGCAGTGCAGGTGCTGATTTACAACCCCAACTCAGGTTCATCAAAGTGGAGACTTTCAAAACTTATGTCTGAATAATAAATTTTGAAAGAAAAAAAAAATATGTTCTTTTAAGCTCTGGCTAATCAGTGCATTAAAACATAAATCCTACTGAGTGGAGGCCAAGGTTTCACTCTCAGAGCCTGACCATGCTGCAATTCATGGAMTCATGGAATGGTTTGGGTTGGAAGGGACATTAAAGAYCATCCAATTCCATGGGCAGGGACACYTTCCWCTGTCCCAGGTTGTTTAAAGTCCCATCCAAACCTTGCCTTGAACGCTTCCAAGGATGGGGAAGCTTCTCTGGGAAACCAGTGGATCACCTAACACACAAAAACTTGACCAAACCCAATTTCTAGTGCCCTAATCCATCTCCTGAAGGGCAGCCAGCTGTGTGTGAGGGGTCTCTGTGCAGAGAGGAGCAGCTGCACACGTGGCAGGGAGGGTACTCACAGTTTGATAATGTGGGGGTGCCGGAAGAGTTTCARGTTTTGGATTTCCCGTTTGATCTTCCCCACCACATCCAGGCTGCGGATTTTCTGCCTGTTCAGTATTTTCACTGCCACTTTGTGCCCTGTCAGCTGGTGCTCACCAACTATTAGAGAGAGAGAGAGAGCATGGCAAAGTCACTAAACTGTGCAGCAGGGTTCACACAAAAAGTTTAGGGCACTATAAGCAAAAAAGCCACTTCTGAAGGGGAAAAAAAGCAGAAGATGAGGGTGTGAAATATTTTAAAGTTTTTGTCTCCTCACTGTTTTCCCAGTGGAGTCATAGAAGGCAGAAGAGAGGGGACTTATCTGCCAAAAGCACTCCACTAAATAAAAGAGTGAGTTGCTGGAGGAGGTCATACCCCAAGCTAATTTGCAAGGATTTATAGCATGTAAAAGCTAGATTAATTAGAAACAGATATATTTAAATGGCAGCGGAGAATCTCCACCATAACACACTGGTAGACAAAATCCCTCATAAACCCAGTCTTAAAACTAGACCATCACACTTCTTTTTTTTTTTTAAACAGTATGGGGATTTTCCTTGCCCAAAATAGGACTGCGGGATTTGCATTACTAAAATGAATTTCTATTTATACTTCCCCCAGCGTGCTTCTTGCTTTGATGACAAGCTGCAGGAACACTGCTGGACTGCAGGAGCAAACTCWGCTTTTAGGAAAGATGCAAACTTCAATATGGGTTTTTTTTAATGCACTTGGTGCATTGAGATGCTGATGTTTATCTGCTGTGTTCAGGGGAAAATCATACCCATAAACTGGGAGGAGCAGCCCCACTGTCACTGGGGGAATTGTAATTAATGATGTGAAACTAATCCAGCGTGGGATCCATTTTTTACCAATAAACAAACCACACAAAAAAAAAAAAATAAAAAGCTCCCAGGAAGCAAGATTTATATTGAAATTGAGAGCAGAAAGAGCTTAAAAACGTGGTGTTTATACCCAAAAAAGGGTTCTCAGAACGAGCTGCCCCTTCTCAGTATTTCCCAACATGATATTCAACAGAGTGACACGCGGACGGCTTCCTAAGCCTGCACAGGAAAACCTGCTTACAGTAAATATTTGTGCTCTCTAATCACCAGCATCACCCTTCCAGTGCAAGGAGTTAATTGTTGCCAGCAAACCTTGTTATTACATTATTAGAGCCTGTAATTTTGGCAGCCCTAATGAGCTGATCAGAAGCACCCGGGGTGAGCAGGAGGTGTGAGAAGGGCAGGGCAGCAGCACTCAGGGCACACCRGGTCACTATTATTAGCCACCAGATAAGACCTGCCTGAGATTCTTTCCTCAAGAAGAGCATCCTAAAAATAAAACACTTTACTGCCCTTGAAAATTAAAGCACCACTTTGCATGCCCATTTTATTCCTCGTAATACTTAAAACTACTAGATGATGGAATGAAAATAAACTCAGCTTTGCAGCAGAGATGCAATTTAGGGATTAGCTGAGGGCTGGAGGAGGCAGATAATTCCTCAGAGGGCTGTAAATAGTCCAGGGAGGCATTTTCCCTGGTGAATCCTCAGGGAGAGGAGAGCAGGGAAGTGCTGCAAGGAGGTAAAGCAAAGTTCTTCCACTGAACTAGGAGGAAAACCCTGATTTCTACCACCCTTTGTTTCAGGACAATGCTTTCTGGCCTTGCCTCAGCATATGCTTTGAAAATTTTTTATTACACACTAGGGGAAAAAAAAAAAGGCCATGCCCAGAATGAATAATTATTGTTTTTAATACTATTGCCAAACAGTTCATCCCCTTTCCCATCCGTGACAAACAATGTGTAACTCTGCAAAGGTTTGCTAGCACAAACACATTAATAATTAAAAATAAACAGCCTATTTTGTAATCCATCTTTTGCTTACAGTAAGCATTAGATACAGAGATATTATTGTTTCTGTCCCCAGTGACTTGTTAAGCCTCCTTGAACTCGGTGAGAGAGAGAGAGAGACAAAGAGGGAACACAATTTCCTATGTGGTGGGAGACTTTTAAGCCTTTGAGGGCTCTCTGGACTGCAGGAATTTAGCCATGGGCAGTATGAACAACCCTCCCTCTGCTCACAGAGCCACTGAAGCCCAGGATCATCCCAGGAGTGAGGGGCAGGTCCCAGGTCTCCCACAGGCATGGAAAAGGATCCTCACCCCAAGGTGAGGACACCTCCTTCCCTCTCACTGCCTCCCCAGATTCAAAGAGTGGAAAGGAGACTCTTGACATTTATTTATTTTTATAAAAGGAAAAAAAAAAAAAAAAAAAAGAGGAGGAATAGTGATTATAGCACCAAGAGCACAGATAATAAATAAACCCCCTTGACAGCATGGATTTCTGCATCACTTTCTTCATCCTACCAGCTCAGGCAGCACAAGCAGTTAACATTTTTGCAAATGCTTCAGGGCAATGTAGAAGCTCTGTGGAGGGGTGAGGAAACTCCTTCCCTATCAGCTCTGCTGGCCCTTATCTCAGCCCAAAGTTAAAAACGAAATCCAGCCCTAGCATATATTTAGCAATGCTGCATTAATTCTGCTTGTGTGCTGTCCCAGCCTCTCCCTGTCCTTCCTCTGCTCAGTCTCCTTTAGTTTATCCTYCCTCTGACACCAAGTTTGTCTTTCAGCAGCAATGCCACAGTGCCTGGGAAAAATGGGATCTGATCCTGTCTGGAGCCCATGGAGGAGACACAAACACGACCCAAGTCCTGGAAGGACCACAAATTTTTTGTCACTTTTGTGGCAAACAAGCCAAGCAAAGGAGCCCTCCAAGGATGCCATGGGTGGCATCACCCAGGGAAAACATCTGGGTTAGTACTGGGAACCTCACTGTGGTCACAGCAGAGCTTTTGGGGACCCAAAAGGGTGGGATGTGCCCACAGCAAACACAATTTGTCTCATCTGGAAGGGGATGCCACCTCCTTCCTCCAAGGTTTTGCTAAACTCCCAAATCCAACACCTTCTCCACAGTTCTGTTCCTGCAAATTATTCTGGTTTTCTGCAAATTAGATTTTTTTTTTTTCTGCAAATAATTCCATTTTCTGCAAATTATCTTTGGCCTCGAGGACAGGGAAAATTACTACATTTGGTAAAAATGCTGTGTGGTAACTTCAAGGCTTGACATGACACCTCCTGTCCATCCACCACATCAGCTCCTGCCACYTTCCTCTCTTCCAACAGATGCTGGGTCCTCATCCCCACTTCCAGATGGAATTTCAGTGTTAGCACCAAAATCCTGCCCTCATCCACCAGCCTCTTTGCTCTCCTCCATGCCTTGAGTGGAGTTTCTGTAAACGAGATCAAGAAACTGAATGGGCTTAAAACAAAACAGTTTCCTGCAGTGTTCAGCTGGTTTTCAGGAGGATCAGCTCCCCGAGGGCCCAGGCAGTCAGGGACTTTTGCTGTCGTGTCTCTGGCTCCTGATGGCTCAAAATGACTCCTCAGCTCCAGCCATGAGTTGAGGCCCTGGGTTGCACCCCACGTCACTAAATCCTCCCTTCCATTGCCATTTCTTATGTCCCTAATAACAATCATCCTGCACAACTGTAAATCATGATTTCTTAACTTTGGCAAGTAAGGCAGCAAAAAGCACCAAAAYCAAAACCTTGTGCAAGGCAGAAATTGAAGGAAACACATCAGCAACAAGAAACGTCACTGATGGCACTTGACTTCTCCCTGAAACAGCAATTACTATACCCAACACACAATGCTTGACTTTACCAACAAAAACCTCCACTTTTCTCATGTGAATACAAGTTTTTCTAAAGCTCATTCGATTAAAATGCTGCAATTCTATACAAATGGGAGATTCCATTTCTTCATTTCAGTTCCCAGTCTCAAGCACAAACTTCACCTGTCAGTTGTAGGCAAAATATTAAGGGAAAAGAAACCATAGCAAGGGCACTACTCACCTATAAAGGATTTTGAGCTAGGAAATCTCTTTTGTGTTATTAGAAATATTTCTTTGGAAAATGTCYGTTTTTACCACACTCGGATCATATGTGGGGTAGGGGGTATTTGTGCTAGTTAAGAGAAAAAAAGGCTATTGTTGGCAGGTTTAAATTGGTCTGCAAGGAAAAAACCTGCCTTTGRAGCAGTTTTGAGGTCTGCTACTACACAGGAGTGATTTAAACGGTCCTAACTGTTAGATTTATTCTGATAATTCTTTAGACAGTAAATTTGTGGTTTGGGATTAAACACAGCAATATATTTTTAGGGGCGTGATTAATGGCCACAGGTGGACTTAGCTGCAGTGGTTGTGGTGGTTTCTTTCATCTGCTGTCAATTCKGGTTTATTTTAAAACTCCAGGAACTGAGGGCAGGCACAGCACCCCTTTGCCCAGCCACATCCCACTGGGGTGGGGGGAACACAGCTGCTCCCCCAGCTCGAGCTAAACCCATTTCCAATTGGGAAACACAGCTTGGATGCTGAATTTTGTTCGTTTTCTGGTTTTTTAGGATCTCGTTTAAAAAATTAAATTTGCACGTAATGGCAGCAGAATCCACAGGGAAAAAAAAGAAATACAAATATTTGCAAACCTCACCGCCAGGCAAAGCAAAGCCTTCAGGATGTGAGCTGGCTGCTCTGGCATGGCTGGACAAGGAATCCCTCTGTGTGGAGCCCCAGCCTGACACAATCCCCCCATCCTGCAACGGTTTGGGATGGAAGAAACCTTWAAGTTCATCTCATCCCTCCCCCTGCCATGGCAGGGACACCTCAGACTACCCCAGGTTGCTCCAAGCCCCGTCCAGCCTGGCTTTGAACACTTCCAAGGATGGGGCAGCCACAGCCTCTCTGGACAACCTGTGCCAGAGSCTCCCCGCCCGCACAATTTCTCATTTTGAGACAATTTCAAATTTTGAGACACTCTAATGACTCACAATGCCTCATATTTGCAGGTAGTTGATAATTAMTTAGCTTAAAAATGGAATTTGCAAACTTGAAGCCTTTTTGAGAGAAGTRGTTGGTTATTACAATGGAACCTTCGTGCCACTTGGGCCACAGGGATTAAGGATGAATATAATATATTTATATTAATAAAACACTGATTTCATTGATGATGATAACGCTGAGACCAAAAGACTTAATTCACAATTATCTACAACACAATAGAGATAGTTATAACTAGTAGTTATTACTAGTAGTTTCTGTTGGGAACAATTTCTGCCCAATATTTCACCCTCTGTCACCACCAAGCCATTCCCTCTGCCCCAACCCCTGCCAGAACTCCCTGAACAGCTCTGTTGCAGCCCCTTTAGGCACTGGAAGATGCTCTCAGGYCCCTTGGAGCCTTCTCTTCCCCAGGTGCAGGCGCAGCCCGCCCGGCCCCTCCATCCCGCGGGGCGCGCTCGGTCCGCGGGGCGATGCTCGGAGCGGCGGAGCAGCGGCACGAACCGCCCCGGCTGCGGCTCCAGCAGCACCCCGGAGCACCTGCGGGCCCTGGCAAGGACGGCAGCGCATTCCCGGCACCGAGGGGCAGGACGCCGGTGCGCCTCCAGCCTCCCCATCACCTCCCTCCGAGCGCGGCAGCCAAGTTTGGGTGGGCGCTGCTCGCAGCGCGGGCTCCGGGGGCTGTGACAGCGCGGAGCACCGAGGGGCGAGCGCTGCATCTCCCCCAGCCCTGGACCACCGAGGGGCGAGCGCTGCATCTCCCCCAGCCCGGAGCACCGAGCGCTGCATCTCCCACCAGCCGCCCGCCCGCCACCGCCGCATCCCCGCCCGTGCGCCCCGGGCACGGCTCCGCCAGCCGCTCCCCCCGGGGATGCCGCCCAGGCAGAGGAGCCGAGGGAACGGAGCAGAGCCGGGRGAAGGCAGCGGAGCCCAGGGAAGGCAGCGATGCCGGCGCGGAGGCCGCGGGAGCGGGAGGAGGGAGGCGGCGGCGAGGGGCGCTCCCGGCCCGGCCCGGCCCCGCCCGCGGCCGCGGTACTCAGCTCTTGACTTTGCCGAAGGTGCCGACCCCCAGCGTGTCCCCCAGCACGTAGTGGCCGATCTTCACCCGCCCATCGTGCTTCTGCTTCTCGGCCATGTTCGCCCCCCGCCGCCGGACCACAATGCACAGGGCCGGGCCGGCGGGGCGGGGAGCGGCGCCGAGCGGAGCGCGGCGGGCCCGGCCCGGGGGCGGGGAGCGCCCGGCGCCGCCAGGTGCGGCCGGCGGGGAGGGCACGGCCAGCGCCCGCAGCGGGGACACCTGCCCGGACACACCCACCGGGGCGGCACCTGCCGGGGCAACGCCCTCCGCGGGGGGCACCGCTCGGGGCGCGTTCGCTGTTGCCACGCACCTGCCGGGGGGGATATGGCATCCTTTAGAGAGGCACCTGCCGGGGGGGACACCTCCCCTGGGTGACGCTGTACTCAGGGTACATTCGCTGTTGCCGTGCACCTGCCGGGGGTGACATCTTCCCCGAGCGACCCTGTACTCGAGGTACATTCTCTATTGCCATGCATCTGCCTGGGCGTGACATGACATCCTTTTGAGAGGCACCTGCCGGGGGTGACACTCCTCCAGTGACAATGTTCAGGGGGTATGTGCTCTRTGACACTCACCTGCCTGGGGGTGACACCCTCCCCAGGTGACACTGTTCAGAGGGTGCATTCTCTATTGCCATGCACCTGCCAGAGGTGACACCATCTCCAAGTGACACTGTTCAGAGGGTGCATTCTCTATTGCCATCCACCTGACTGAGGTGACACCTTCCCCGAGTGGCACTGTACTCAGGGTACATTCGCTATTGCCGTGCACCTGATGGGGGTGACGTTCCTTTTAGAGAGGCACCTGCCTGGGGGTGACACCCTCCCCAGGTGACACTGTTCAGAGGGTRCATTCTCTATTGCCATGCACCTGCCGAGGGTGACATCCTTTTAGAGAAGCACCTACCAGCGTGTGACACTCCTCTGGTGACACTGTACTCGAGGTACATTCTCTATGACACTCACCTGCCTGGGGGTGATGCCCTCCCCGAGTGACACTGTTCAGAGGGTACATTCTCTATTGCCATGCACCTGCCAGAGGTGACACCCTTCCCAAATGACACTGTTCAGAGGGTGCATTCTCTGTTGCCACGCTTCTGCCTGGGGGTGACATGACATCCTTTTAGAGAGGCACCTGCCTGGGGGTGATGCCCTCCC
>JACDOX010000101.1:129733-213204 GCA_014549065.1 Cardinalis cardinalis | reverse complement strand
GAGCAGCATCTGCCACGAGGGACATCATCCTCTGGTGGCACTGTCCTCTGAGTGCACCTTCAACTGCCGTGCACCTGCCTGGGGGTGWCAGCCTCCTTTGGTGGCTCTGTGTTCTGGGTACACCCTCCCTGCGTGCAGTGACACCTCCCTGGGTAGAACATGTCTGGGCCACATGAATTGTTTACATTAAAAAAAAGAATGGATGCTCATCCCCAAATAAGCAGCGTGATTGAACACCAAAATCGGCACCTAGCCTATCCGGAAAGTGGTCCTGCCACATTTTAATAGTGTTAATTTGTAGCTCTTTGTTTCTCATTCAGCTGCACAAAGTAGCAGAAGGCAGTCACAAATGCAATCTGTGCTCCGAGGTAATAAAAAGCTGTTTGGGAAGCTGGAACAGTGTGTGTAAACACAGGGTCCCTGATAAAATAATGACCAGCCTATGTAGCTGTGCTATCATAAATAATAAAACAGCAGCTTAATTCAAGAAATCCAATAACATAAATAACTAAAATAACAAGCTGGGGGTAGAACAGAAAGGTCGCTGTAACACAAAACCATTTGTAGGATAATGAAACCATCTCTGTTCAACCAGAACAACTGATGTACACGAAGGCATAAGAGAAACAGCATTTGCCAACAGCAAACTCTGGATGAGATACAATGCTACAATCTCCTGGAATGCCTGAGGAAGCTCTGCCTTCTTCAGGCAGCTGCAAAGTTGTCAGTCCGTGCAAACCTCTGCCCTGCAAGCTCTGGGCAGCTCTGCTCTRTCTTTGGGGTTTGTTTGATCTCCCCTTCCAGTCCTGGCAAGCCCTGGCTGTGCCTGAATGAAACACCACACAAAAAGGTGTGGGCTCGAGTGGTGTTTGTTTAATGGTTAAACTAATATGTTTAACAAGAGCTGCTGCATGGAGATGCACTGTTCTGCTGTCCTGCTCATTTCCTGAAAGCTGAAAATGAGAGATTTTTCACTTAATCTCAGAGCAAGCTGATGCCCTGGGTGTTTCCACCGCCTCTTGACACACAAGAGCTGTCTATTAGAAACATCAAATTAATATTAATCAGGTTTTTAACTGACAGGATATATTTTGGGGGCTTAAGGTTTGCAGGAGACTCACAGAAAGGCTTTGCTTGGCAGCAAGGATGTCCCCAGGTGGGTCAGTGCCTTGCACCCTCTCCACTGTTGCCCAGAGCTGAGAGCAGAGCCTGGGATGCTCCTGGAAAAGAGCGCCAGGGGGAGGTTTGCTTAATTTCCCTCTGGCTTTTGAGGACCTCCATTTATGTGTGTGTATGTGTASCACGGGCCCCTCACTCGCAGACACGGGGGAAGGGAGGGAGCTGTGCCGGCAGGCAGGAGCTGCCGAAGGGTCTCAGGGAAAGGCTGGGTGGGGCGTGTTGCTAGGAGATGGAGACTCCAGCGTCTGGCAAAGTGGCGCTTTTATTTTTGGTGCAGATCACACAAAATGGTATTTGACTGTGAAGCAGGGTAGAAATCTCTTCTCCCTGCTTGCATTCATCTCGGAGGGATCTGTTTTGTGTAGTAGCGTTGCAGCTCATTTAAAACACAAATCAAACGTAGACTGCAGGGTGTTCAGTCCAGCTGGAGGCTGGGTGTTTGCAATCTCTGAGAATCTTTTCTTCTTCTATTTTCTTTTTCCCTGCTCATTGAGAAATCCCTCGTCTGWGCTGCAGGATATGTGTCTCTCTTTAGGGGAGGGCATCCTCACATGCCTCTGCTTCCTTTGTGGCTGGYTGTCTCTTGTTTTTTCAGACACTGTGAGTTAGCAGTTGGGTTTTCTGGGTTTGGGCTTATTAAATCCATCCTGCCAGGGCTTGTTCTCCCYTGCTTTGCTGCCTGTGCCTCTTGTTACACCAGAAGCCCCCCCATCCCAGCAGGCTGCATGCCCACCCTCCTCACAGACAGGGACTGTGCCATGGCACAGGGAAAGCTGCCATGGAATACCTGGCCCTTCCCTCTCCCTGGTCTGCTGCCAGGGCTGGATTTACAGGAGAAATTAGGTCTGAGTGCTAAAATGTGGGATATTTTTGCACCCTTTTGTGGGATGCAGGAGTCCTGGGCAGAACACAGGTGGGTCCCTTGCAGCTCCCACAGAGTCTGGCTCATGCTCACATTGTGCTGGTGCTCCTCTCAGGCACAATCTGCTTTCACTGGATATTCAAAGGGAATTGTCTGGAAATGCAGGGCTTAGCAGCAGGATGCGGAAGGGCTGGGAGGGCACCAAGGAAAAGCTGGGTGCTGCCTGCTGCAACACTTGGCTTCAGCCACCATTGTGAACCCGCAGAAGGGTCTGTAGCTGGACATCTCCAGCTGTGTCCAGCCTCTTCCCTCACACCCTGCCCCTGCCACCACATTGGGGTGCTGGATTTTTCCAGTTCAATGTGACCAAAAAAAAAATGCCAGGGATGCTGTGCATCTGTTAACACAAAAGCTCAACTTCTGGGGCATGCTCTCCAACCCTTGTAAGTGCCCTAAATCTGTGGATTTTCAGTAGGATTAGCATTCCCAGTCTGTTTTGGGAGGAGATAGTTAATGAGATAATGCAGCAGTGGGTAAACTGTGACACGTGAAATGGGATTTTTTGAATGTTGGAGAAACTGCATGCATCAGAGGCAGCTTATGCACATCAGATTTGTAACCAAGCAATTCCCATTTATATTATGTAAGTGATGCCATTTATCAAACCCCATGTAGCAGGCAAGAGCAGATGTTGAACCATTTGTGCTACAGCGTTGGAAATTAACTTTTCTGGGGGTTATTAAAATTATTGGTTATTCAAATATAATCTTGTGAGTGTAACATAATGGAACAAAGAGCATTATTCAAAAAATGTAACTGCTGTGGGTCCAGAACTTATTATGGCCTCTTGTTGGTGTTGGGTGAAAATCTGTGTGGCAATATGTGGTGCCCTGGTGGGGATGTGAGCTGAAAGCTCTGTATGAGAGAGGGGAAGGAGGGTGGCATTTCTTGCATTGAAAATAGAACATYTTAAGCATGCACATGATAAACAGCCAGTTCATGAGGAGGCTGCTGAGGAGGCACTGCCTGCCTGTGTGCAGGCACTGGGTGCACAACACTCTAACCAGCAGCAAGGAAAGGACATGATTTCTGAGAGGATTACTCCTCCATGRGAATGAGACTTCTGGATAAGATTTTATTAAGGGCACAAATGAGTAAGTGGATTCCTCAACCCATTAGAATGTAACAGTAATGAATTCCTGCTATCTTTTTAWATGCCCTGTGATTAGTGTGATGGTTTGGTTGGGGGTTATTTTTAAAGCAGATAGTTGTGGTTGGGCTCTATGATCCTAGAGGTCTTTTCCARCTTTAAAAATGCTATGATTCTCCGTGCACTAATTCCTTTTGTGCAMTCATGCAATCAGTCTTTTAGGCTTTGTCCACAAGTATGAAGCCCAGTATGGGGTGTGAGGTGAGCTATACGGAAAGGTCAGGGTGTATTTTTTTATTTTCATGCTGGTTTACCCTCCTTTTCTTTACAAATTATGGGCAGTACAGTTCCTACAGGAACTTTGTAGCCTCAGCAGCAAATTCTGGAAGACAGCTTTCAGCTGGGTGAAGGCAAAATCAGTGACTGTGAGCTGCTTGTAGTAGCATTTTTTTCCAGTGATTTGCCAAGTATGTTTTCTTTTAGGGCATAATCTGTGAGATAATCCCAGCTCCACTGGGAAAGCACTTGCTGCTGAGGAGSAGTTTGAGGTTTAACCTCACCCTTCACTTGGCACCCATGAGCATCTATTCCAGGGACAGACTGAGGAAGAGCTTAGGCCTGTGCAGTAGATCCAGCCTTTTTTGATATGAAATGTTGTTTAAAGATCAGTGACCTTGCATCCTCAGTCCACTATTTCCTTTCCCCATCCGAAGCATTTTCTGTWTCCAGCAGGGAGGAACAGCATGTTCTCCACGTCCACAATGGCCAGGACAAGAATAGGGCTAAACTTAAACCACACACAGATGGCATGAAATGAAGAAATGCTTGAAGTGAGGCTTACTGAAGTGTCAGGATCTGTGATTTGGATGGGGCTGTGGTGTGCAGATGTTCCTGCCTGGGGTGGAGGGATGCTGTGAGCTCAGTCCCTGCACGTCCAGTGCCTGCTTCGTGTCTCAGCCAGGACCTCAGGATTTGGGTTCAGCCCCTCTGGGATGCTGGGAAAGCTGTCAAGGGTTACTTGCAGTTAAGGGTTGGAGTGCCCAAAGTAGGAGAAATGGAGCTGAGCTAAAGTCAAAAAATCCCCATCCAAACCTTCCACTTGGCTGCTGCCAAGCCCTAATCTTTAAGTGGCTTTTATTTTATTTTTGCTTTCAAGCTCCCCACCTGGGAATCTGCCAAAAGTTAGACCTCTCTGATTTACCCAAACTGCTCTGCTTTTAACAGGGCTGAGCTGTGAGGTCACTAAGCCCAGAACAACCCATGGGGCTGATATTCCTCTGCATCTCAGGAGCATCTTAAGTGCCTTGTGCTACCTGCAGCTCAGGACAAAGCTTTACCTGGGGGAAATCAGGAGTTCTAGTTCCCATTTTCAGTTGTGTCAACATATCACCTTCAATCCCCATTTTTTAAGCAAACCTAGGTATTATATTATTTTTATTTAGCCCTCAATCTGTCTGTGTTTCAGTTCCCCATCCTCRTAACTCATTCCTCCTCCCCGCCTGTGTCTGAGAGGGCATTTTAGGCTGGAAACTCTCAGACCGGTTCTGAAAAATGTCAGTATTTATGGCAGGGCATTACACTYGGTGGCAGGCTGTGAGTATGATGGGTTGGCTGTACCTTTGACAGATTTGTCCCCGCTGTTGTCCCTGGGCCGGGCTGTAGCACATAGTCCTGTTTGTGTGTGTGTGTTTTTAATAACTGTGCTGTTTTAACTGAAATGCCTCCCTCTCCCTGGCCCTGGCACTCTCAGGGAATCACTCTGGCCCTCTCTCATCACAGTGGCAAACTGAGAAAGGTTTCCTTCAGTCAGCTGGGGGAGAGGAGGAGGATTTATGAATCGGAGAAACACATTCCTGATGCGGAATAGGCACATTCCCCCTGCCCCCCACCCCACTGCCCCCCGCTCAATAAAAGCACCATTTGTGTGGCAAATAGCCAAGGGTTTTATGAATACAGCTCTTACTTTCCCCAGCTGCTAGAAACCTTTCTCAAATATGAATTAAAATAAAAAGCCTTGCTAGACACTTTTAGCGCTCATAATTCTGCTATTTTGGGTCTGCGGTGGGGAGTTCTTGCATCAGAAATCTTGCTTGGAGAGGCTTGAGTGGCTTCTTTCAAATATTATTAAATTGAAAAAAAAAAACTCTGGAAGATGTATGACTTTAAATAATCTCCCACATTATAAGGATCATCAGGAACCTGATGTGATTATGTCCCTAGATTTGATGCTTCCCTCRCTGTTATGGCTGTGAAATTCTGCCTCTGATATTTTATGGAGGCTTCCCCTTCCTTCAGAAGCCATTGGGGTGAGTTCTTGAGGAACTGCTCCAGTTGAGATTAAGTGTTTTTAATAAATCAACTACTGGGGAAAAAAGGTTGAGAGATTCCATGCATAAGAATATCCTACAGGTTTTGAGAAAAGCATTTTAGCTTCCATCACAGGAATGAGTTTTGGTTGGAGATGTGAAAACCACAGTAGCATTAGCAAGATGGTTGATTAAAAATCAAATTAAAWATCCATTTCTGACAGCAGAACTTCTTCCCCCTCTCTCTCACCCCCTGAATATACTTTTGAGTGAGCAGCCCGAATAACTCTGGATATCCACAATCAGTGACAGGGGGATCACCTTCCAGGAGGGAAGGGGCTCACACTGCGGCCATGGGCTCATCAGGACCTCCCCAAACACTTTGTGCCTCTGTATTCCAGCCATGTGGCAGCTAGCAAGGCAGGGAAAAAAGTCTGGACAAATATAAAATCTCACTCACTCAGATTTTGAACATGAATCAAGAAAATGTGTCCGGGGAGKGGAATCTAGCTGTGTGTAGGTTGCAGTGGCATGAAGATGGAGTGGGTGTAAGTTGCAGACATTCATTGAATGGTCTCTGATGTATTCCTAGACCTGTGCACAGAAAGGAGAGGTGGAACTGAGAGCAAATCTTGTCTTATGAATTAGGATGGCATGGCAACAGGATGGCTCAATTTATTTGCAAGTTTGTTGACAAGAGAAGTAGAGATTTTCCCCTTCTGTTGCATCAGCCTGAAACCCAACCAGATCAGAGMCAAATTTCAGAGCCTCCTAGAGACAGAAAATCAGCCAAAAGGGCCTTTGCATTGGGATGTACACTCAGAAATTCAGATTTTTGTTGACTGCTAGAAAACCGTGCGTTCCCCTCATTGCACATCAATCCTGGTGGGATCATCTTTGAGGATGAGAAGTGCCATGTCTGTAATGGCCCTCAAAGGCTGCCACCAAACAGATTTTGGTTCCATGAGGGGCATTGCAGTGTGGCTGTGAGCTGGAGGCTCATCCAGAGCTGCAGCAGCACTGTCTATGTGGGTCACTGAGCTCGGCACGGCCGCAGTGGGGAACGTGTGRGAGCTGCCACGCTCATTTGGAGAGCAGCCTCAATTATCCAGCAGCTCTGATGAGAAATAATTGCTCAGAGCTTTAGCACAAGTTGCCATTGTCCAAGAAGTTGTTGTCCCTCGGCTGCTCCGCAGGAATTTTGTGCACCCAGGCTTTTCCTGGCATGGATGGAGCCTGGAATTCTTGGGCTTCCATAGGGAGGTGAGACCTCTTCCGTGGGAAGTGATGATCCCTCAGCTAAAGGGGGGGAACGCTTCACAGCACAGCACCCTGACAAGTGTACAAAACACTCTAAAATGTGTGTACAAACAGCAACRTGCAGCATTCCAAAGGGAAATTCCCCTCCAGGCCGTGTGTCCTACTGCCATGGAAAAATCACAATGACTTAGGGCCAAAGTATTGTCACCAAAAGGACATTACTCTTATTTTACCAATCAGGAGATTTACTACAAACCACACATATTAAAGGGTGTCTGCCCTGTTTCCCAGGCTTCTGAGTCAACCTCTATCCAATGCTTTCTTTACTAACCCAGCAGCATATTTGGAAAATAAACACAAATTTAGCCATCCACGTAAAAAACAAACAACCCAAAACCTCCTYCATGAGAAATAACAATCTTTGGTCTCTATTTTGTGCTCCTAAGCAGCAGCCTCATGACACCCTAACTAGATGTGTGCAGCAGTAGTGCTGGATAGTCAGGGATATCATATTTTGCTTAGGCTGTACTGAGTGTTTGTGCATCAATTTAATTTTACAGTTTTGCTATGGCTGCTTTTATAAGCAGGGATATCATTTTACTTGTGTCCTATTACAAGCCTGTGCATTAGGATAATTTTCCACTTTTTTTTTCCAATGCCTGCTGAATGCAGTTGGCTTTTCCCATGGACTTCAGTGTTTGTTGTGTCAGGAATTTACTGATTGACTGGAGAAATGCTATATTTTAAAAGTCCTGCAAATATTTTCTAACCAACCCATGTGATACMAGACCTCATCCTCCAGTAGCATTTTTGGCCCATTCTCGTGCCTTGTATAAATGAAAGCAATTTTCACAGCTGGCCTTCCCATCAGCTGCTCCTGCTGCCTCCAGATTAGATCTCCTAATCTGGTTTTATCATTTCTGTCAGTCAGCCATCCTGGTTTAATCCCTCCTGCTCTGCTGAGGCCATGGAATGCTTCCAGCCTGAGGATGCCCTGTGGGATGGGAGCCTTGGGGCTGGTGTGGCYGTGGGAGCCGTGCTCACATCCTCTGCTGAGGTCTTTGGAGACCTGCTCTCAGATGAGAATCTTCATTTTTCGCAGCTCACTTGAGCAGAAATCAAAATGTTTTTGCCAAGTTTGCTGGGCYGGGAGGGAAAATCTGGAAGGTGCAGATGTAGGTGGAATCTTGTGGGCTTCCCCTGAGAGCCCTCCACCAGCACATCTTGCTGTGACAAAGCTTAATTAGTACAAAATGAGGTCTCATTGAGTCACTCAGTGACATATCTGGACCAGGCTGGGGTGTGTAACAAGCAGGAATACAACAGAGGACTTTGGGTCTTGTACGCCTGCACATGCAAAGGGAGCCCTGCTGGGCTCCCCCTCCATCTGAGTCGCACATGTTCAGAGAAGGTGCTTGGGATTTGGCTCTTATCTGTGSATGGGAGGAGTGGGAGATAAATCTGAAGGGTTTTCCAGACAAAAGGAACTTCTCGAGTAGTACTGAAAGCAGAGGGCGCAGAGCCAGGCTCGGATTTGGCCCCTGCTTTGAGCAGAGTGGAAAGAAACTGTGGCCAGGGATCAGCTGGAAAATCATTTAACCCTCCTTGAGACTGAACAGCAGCTTTGCTGAGAAAGTCTGATCTGCAATACAAGCATGAGAAAAATAAAGAGGGCAATGACTGACACAGTGATTGACAGCATGTCTTGTAGGACAGCCTGCAAACTTGGCTGCTGAAGGTTATCCCATGTGTGGGCTGTGATGAGGCAGAGCTGGAAAATACAAGAGGTTATAGTGGAAAAAAGTGCTTCTTCTGATGCTTTTCACCTCTTCTGGTTTGCCTTTTCCTTGCCCTGCCTGCATCTCAAATACTGGTTTAGTTATTTAATTAGTTAGGGCAAAAACAAGCAGAGGGATTAGCTGAACAAATTAATGCATCCTAACACTGAGGGCTTTTTTATTTGTTGAATTCCTCATTGTGTGT
Source organism: Cardinalis cardinalis (assembly GCA_014549065.1). Lineage (NCBI taxonomy): Eukaryota > Metazoa > Chordata > Aves > Passeriformes > Cardinalidae > Cardinalis > Cardinalis cardinalis. Next base: position 204,464 of record JACDOX010000101.1, on the reverse strand, counting down.
TACATCTCAACTGTCTTGTGCTCTACACTCACTGGACCATATTTGCTGTGAGTCTTTATTCTCAGCTTATAAAGTGTCCAACCTGACCCATTTCTCTCATTATTATTTTTGTTTAGCTRTCCTGCTCCTTCTGAAGGTCCTTGAATGCATCCAGAGGAGGGTAACAAASCTRGAAGGCACATCCTAGGAGGAATGGCTAAGGATGTTGGGCTTGTCTCACTTGGAATCAACTTCCTGGGACATGTAAAGGGAGGTGCTGAGCTCTTCCCCCTGGTGTCCAGTGATAGGACACATGGGAATGGTTCAAGGCTACACCAGGGGAGGTTTAGCAAGAGGTATTTCTTTACCAGGAGTGTAATCGTGTTGAGGAATTGTGCTCACAATAATAAATGATAAATAAATGGTGTCTGCTGCTTTTTCTCCTTTCCAAAGTGATKGCAGCTACACATGTGGGGGTTGGTAGATGGGATTTTTGGCTAATGGCTGCTTATGCAGTTTAAGACAGGTTTGGGCTCTTGCACAGGGATGCTCTTGGGTCTCCATGTGCAGTAGGAGCAATTTTTACTCTTAAGGCAGCCCTGGTGCTTCTTGAGCCATAATGAAGAAAGCCTGTGGGGTTTTTATTGCAGAACTCATAGCTGAAAGCCTGGATTCCTTGCTGCTTATCCTTCATTTGGAGTCCAAGGCTTTCCTGTTTTCATGAAGGAAGAGGCTCTGTATTATCAACACAGTTTTCAGCACAATCCAAAACACRGCTCCATACTAACTCCTACGAAGAAAATTAACTCTRCCTCAGCCAAAGCCAGCACAGAATCCTAAAAAAAGATCCCACAAGTACTAACCTCATATCCCATCCTACTCCAGCTGCAAAGCAGAGGGTTTTGGTCTGCCTTCTTTGACATAAACACTGAGCAGTGTCTATTAAGACAGCTTTCCAAAACAAAACCCCATCGAAACAGAAGGAACTGTGTATGATATTTCCAAGGGCAAAAATGAGACTCACTGCTTAGGGAGAGTCATTTCAGTATTCAAGATATGCAAACCTGTGGGACACGTACTTATAATTACTTGATATTTCCCAGTTATTTTTAACTGATGTATCATCTGATGTAAATCTCTTTTTTATAAAATGCAGAGTAGCTCAAAGAATTGAGTACCTCAAATCTTGATGCAGGTATCTTTTTATCAACCTTTGGAATTCAGCAACAAACTAAGAAGAAATTAAGGATCCGTGTCAGATAAATTGGAGATGTAAACAGCTGCTTGGCTGCCTTTTGCATCCTGTAGGGAGTTTGTCTGCTTTTTATAGCAGCTCTTGTCACCTAACACTGAAGGATTTTGAGCCATAGCTTGGGATCCCTCAGCACTGCTGCACAGCAGTCAGTTAATAGAAGACATTGTTCCATGTAATGTAATGCTATAATTGTTTCAACTGTTTTGTTCAAGTTCTTTAATCTCTCCTCATGATCATCCCCTTCTGCATTTTTAATTATCAATGCTTTACATGAAAAAATGCTGAAGTGTGAAAGATTAGATAAGGAAACATCCAGCAGCCCTTTGCTCAGAGGGRCTGTGATCAGGACTGTTGCACTGATTTGTTAAACCACAGCCTGTGTTTTATCAGCAACACACATATCAAATGCACTGAACACAACAAATAAATACAGCTTCCAACAGGAAAGAGACCCTTTCAGCATGATGCCTCTGCTTGCTGGCTCATGTGAGAGAACAAAAAGAGTGAGTGCTTTTTTGTAGATGAGGAATGATGGAATAGGTCTGTGAGAACAAGGCCAGGCTCATTTCAGGCTGGGGGTGGCTGGTTTGTCCTGACTCAGAGTGAYCCCTGAGCTGTCACACACATGGCCTCAGCCAGCCCCCAAGGGAGAGGGCAGTGCTCAGGGCACCCTGTTCTAAGGGGGAGCTGATTCTCATCCAGCTGGGACACCCTTAGGATCTTCTCCTGTGCCCTCAGGCTGGGGATTCCAACCGTGCCCTGTAGAGACCACKTTCACATTCCAATATAACTGGTGAGACTGGCTCTGCCCATACCCTGTTGTTTTCCTGCCCAGGACTGCTGTGCAGAAATGCACCTGTTTCTGACAGATTTGGCTTCATTTTATCGTAGAGCAATTCCTGAACAATTTAAGGCAAGCTTTCCTATGGCCAGGAACGAAGTCTCACTACCCTTCTGTGCAGGTTCACCTGAGGTTAATCTTCTGAGGTTGCCCAGGTGCACGTTCTGCTGCTCCTGATGCACTGAATGATGTTGGGCAACATCTACCAACATCTCCAGCTGCCTGGGAGGTCTGTTCTACCTTAGAAGGGGACTTCAAAAATTGAAGAGGAAAGACATTTTAGCAGGGCCTGTTGTGACAGGACAAGGAGTAGTGGYTTTAAATTAAAAGAGGAATGATTCAGACTCGATATGAGGAAGAAATCTTTTTATTATKTGGGTGGTAAAACACTGGCACAGGTTGCCCAGAGAGGTGGTGGATGCCCCATCCCTGGAAGTGTCCAAGGCCAGGTTGGACAGGCTTGGAGCAACCTGAGATGGTGGAAGATGTCCCTGTTCATTGCAGGGGGTTAGAAGTAGATGGTCTTTAAGTTCAACCTAAACTAYTTTATGGTTCTATGATAGCCATGGCCTCATTTAAAATCTTCCTATCCTGCAGAAGCMGGGGAGGAAAGGGCACACATGGACTGTTGGTAATATGTTGAAGAAACAAGATAGAGTGTGCACAACATCTTTAAACAAATTGGAGCTGAATATTGCTCCAGGAGCCCAACACAAACGTTCCACTTGCTGGTGGGAGATGGAGCAGCCCCCTGCCTTGTGTCCTGCCCTCTGTTTGTCCATTCAGGACACTCTCCAGCTACTCCTGCTCTCCTCAGCCAGGGGGAACTGCARCTATTTCACAGGCAGCACCATCCCCTGGGTTTTCTTAAACACTCTGCAGGGCCTGCCCTGACCAAGATCAGTCGGGCAGGTATGTTCTTCCCACATTAAAGCCAATTAACTCTGGATGGRGATGAGTGAGAGCAACATTTAGTCCAGTTTTGCCTTCTCTGTGGATAGGTTCACGTTGGCTGAGGATGAGTCTCAGATCTTTCCTGGAGGCAGAGCCTCCTGTGCGAGTGAAGGCCGGAGCCATTAGAGCAGGGCAGGCCTTTGATCTCGAAATTGCACCACTTGAAACTGCAGATGAAAAAACCTGAGTTAATGAAGCAGCAGGCAAGCCTGCAAGTGAATCACTCCAGCTTCTCCAAAAGGATCAGCCCTTGTGCCTCTGAATTAGGGAGCAGGAGCCGTGCACCACCCCAGAGGCAGCGCAAAGCTCCTGATGGCCTCGGCGCGGAAAGAGCAGGGACGTGCCAGCTTTGTCAGGGCAAGATGCCAGCAGAGGCAGGGAAAAGCAGGACAGGGGTGGGTGGGAGTGTGCCACAGCTCTTGGGGAGCAGTGGAGGAGCAGCAGGAGGCTGTGGAGGAGCAGCTCTGTGCAGCCTCCTGCCCTGGCCCCGAGCCGTGGAGCCGCTGCGGTCGGCGCAGTGCCCGGGCAAATGGGGCTGGCTCTGCAGCCCAGTGCCACCCAGCAGCTCCAAACCAGACCTGACTTGCTCCCTGCCAGCTCCAGAGCAGCCTGAGCAGGGTGGATAGACGTGCCCCGAGGACATGTCTGCACTGCAGTGCAGAGGTGAGGCCTGGGCTGGGTGAGACAGAGCTGGGCTGGTCCCTGGGAGCCGTGGGGCTGCGGAGCACCCAGGACATGGGAGGTGTGTGCTCCTGGCTTGGGGCTGTGCAGGAGAAGGAGGAGGAGGGAGGTTTTTTGCCTCAAAAAGCTTCATGATGCTTTTGGGAACTGAGTCTGGGTGGTGGAAGGACTTCATGGACTGGAACGTGCTGTTCTCAACAGTGAGGTGGCCATGGAAAAAATTATAAATTATGGAATCATTTAGGTTGGAAAAGCCCTTTGASGTCCCTGAGCCCAGGACTGCCAAGGTCACCACCAAACCATGATCTCAAGCGCCACATCTACACATCTTTTAAATCCCTCCAGGGATCTCTCCATCACAGCCTCGGGTGGCCTCTTCCAACACCTGACACCTTTTGGTGAAGATATTTTTTCTAATATCCAATGTAAACCTCCCAACCAGCAGCACTGGGAWATGGACAAATTTGTGATGCCGAAATTGGGAAAAATACACTGCTCTCTTCCTTAGAGTGCCTGGATCTTTGGGTTTGACTGAAGATCCTCAGCCCCTGCAACCTGGCAAAGGGACAAACCATCCTTCAGCTGGATGGTTCATCTCCAGGAGACCAAAACCATCCAAACAGATTTTGGATGACTCCAGAAAATACTTCCTTTTAAAGGTGTCCCATATCCTGAGTCTGTGCTCCAAATGTGGTTGCTTATTCCTGAAATTCTTCTGTACTAGATAGAGAAAAAAAAAGAAAAAAAGAAAAGAAAAGGTAGATAAAGAAGTGGTCAGAAGAAATTTTATCAACCCAAATCACAGGTGATTTTCAGTGCGGTCTTGGGAAATAAAGTCTGGCACRAGTCAGCAGCCCCTGGAAGAGGAGTGGAGATGATTTTCCTCCTGGYAGCTCCAGGCACTTTGAGAATTACCTCTGCTCTCAGTACTCAGCACTAGATGGCATCCAAGGTGGGAATTTGGGCTCCCAAATGCAGTCCTGGGCTCTGAAATGATTATGGTAGCTAGATTAAAAAATGGGAATCCCATCTGGATGAGGGGAAAAAATTAAAGGGCAGAGGAGGTGGAGTTCTCCCATCTCCTGCTGCCATCCCACCGTGGTGCAGCCCCCTCCAAGGTCTGTTCCACCACCTCAGCTGAGTGCTGGGCCACCAGGACAGGAAAAAAATGTGACAGAGGGAARAGCAAAGGCACCATCCACAAGCCAAGGTGCATTCAAGGCTGCAGGGATGCATTCACCCATCCTCTTTTTCCTGAGAATGCTGCCAGCACACTGCACATATTGCTGTGTGGGGTCCCTTGGTGTCACCCAAGCTCTGCAGCCTGGGGTGACTGAAAATGCAGCTGCTCTGAGCTGGAAAACATTTCCCAACTAGGGAACTACCTTTGCATCATCCACTGTGTTTACTAAATTAGCCAAATTATCCCTAGGCCACTGATGGGATTTGGGAGAGAGCAGAAGCACCATGAGAGACAATAGACAACCCTTGCCTGGGAGATTTTTCCTCCTCTTCACCTTGCAGGTGTCTTCCTGCTGCTGTGGGATGAGGAAGGTGCCCAGTATCTCTGCCTGCCACCCATCTGTGTTCTCCTGGGTGGAAGGTGGGATTAGCCCCCCCCAGCCCTCCAGCTTGGGGGGYGAATTATTTGCTTTTATCCCCTCTCAGCTATGCCGTGGCCATGAACAGGTTCCTCAGGAGAGGCAGCAGCCAGGAAGGGGCCCAAAAGCACCCAAAGGTGTGAGGAGCAGCCAGGCAATGGTTACACGGCCCTGGGGGGCTGCCTGGAGGTGCAGGAGCCCCAGGAGAGACAGGAGGCTCCCTCCCTGGCCTGTCTGCACTCTGCAGGTGACCCTAACAACTCRACRAGCACTGTGGGACTGCCAGCACCAKTTCCTGTGCCCTGGCCCTGCTGAGGAGGRTGCTGAGGTCCAGGTCCTGGAGGTGAYTTTACAGCCACCTCTCCTGATGGTTTTSACTCTGTCTGGAGCTGAGTAAAGGGTTCTCAGGTCTGAATAACTCACCACTGCCCAGGAACAGTTSTCCCTCTGAAACACCTTTGTGCTCATGCCTTTTGTTTTTCTTTTCCTTGTGTTTTCCTGGTGTGAACATCAGGCAGGGATGCAGGAGAGCTTTATTGAGGTTCTGCTGGAGGTTGAAATACTTCTCTTCCCAAAAGTATACGTACCTACAAGGAATAGCTTCAACCCAAGCCCCGAGTAGGCAGAGGCACTACAGACTGTGGTTTGTGTGTCCATTCCCTGTGCCTGCAATTATGGGGAAATTGCCATCGTGTAAGCAGCAGCTGTATGAATAACTCTATTATTTGTTATTATTAGTCCTAGATGTGTGTTTTTCTTGAGATCATATCTGCACAAGAAGGCACATTAATAATAGCCTTTTGAACTGGCCAAGTTTAATTTCTATGGATCGTGAAACTTTTGAAGCAAGGTGCTGTTTATTGCTTTCTTCTGAAATCAAAGCTCTTGAGCGGCAGCAGAGAGAGCTCTGTTGTGTTGTCCAGGCTGAGTTCTTGTGAGGGCAGGCGGTCATGTTGAGCTCACCCTCCTCATCTGGCATCAGCAAAAGGGTCTCGTGTTACAGCCTGGTGCCAGCCTATTTTAGGAAGCAAGATTCCCCTTTTATGCAATTATTTTTCATGTGAGTTTAAGTTCTGTTCTTCTTTGGTCTTATTTTCTGTTTCGGTCTGTTCTCTCCCTTGCCTTCAGGTGGGGTGTGTGATACAGAGAACAGCAGCTTCTCAGCCACCAAGGTGCTGAGTATGGAAAAGAGGAGTAAGAATGGGTCAAGAAATAGGAAAAACCACGTGGAGTGTCCACCAAAGGACATGGAGCTGCCGGAGTGAGTCCAGCCACAAGGATCTTCTGAGGGCTKCAGAACCCTGAGGCACCAGCCCAGAGATGGTTCCAAACACACCTTAAAGCCCCTTCCAGTGCCTAAAGGGCCTCCAAGAGAGCTGGAGAGGGACCTGGGACAAGGACATGGAGAGGACAAGAGGCAGTGGCTTCACACTGACAGAGGGCAGGGTAGATTAGATCCCAGGAGGAAATTCTTCCCTGTGAGGGTGGGGAGGTCCTGGTTCAGGTTCCCAGAGAAGCTGTGGCTGCACCATCCCTGGAAGTGTCCCAGGCCAGGTTGGATGGGGTTTGGAGCAACCTGAAATGGTGGGAAGGTGTCCCTGCCATGGCAGGGGGTGGAACAAAATGATCTTTAAACTCCCAACCCACACCATTCTGTGATTCATGTTTTCTCTTTGAGGTCCATTATTAGGAGCTCTTCATCCAAGTACAGTAGAAAAGAGTAAAATCAGGGCCAGGTTCCTTAATGCCCATCATGACCTAGCAGTATTTTTTGGGCTGYTTGTGAGGTGCCCAGAGAAGCACAGGGGGTCACAGAGCCACCCAGGCTGGCAGTCCCTGAGAAAACAAACCCAAATGAAAGCAGTAAAACAGTGCCTTCTCAGACTTGTGTGATTTGTGCTTTTGCACTTGGGTTTGTCACCCCAAAAGCAWTTTGCCTCACTTTCCCAGCAGCTGGTGGCACAAAGATTTGCTRAAGGAAGGAGGGTGTAAAGGTGGGAGTGTGCCTGGGAAAAGGTGGGCAGATAAGGACAGGTAAAATGAGAACCCAAAATGCATCATTTTGAGGAGGAAGAGGTGTCTTTTTCTTTCATTTTTGAATCTCAGTGTTTCAAAACAGTCCCGTGGTTTGGAAACAGGAGGATTTTGACATTCAGTGTTTGATGTTGGCAATTCTGATAAAGGAGATAAGGGGTCYGTGGTGGAGCACAGGAGTGGGCTGTTGGGCAATGACTGTCAGTGAACCTGTGTCTTTGTGTGTTTAAAGTGTAGTCCCTGACATTTACTGCCAATTTTAAAGGGATTTACTCTTTGCTATTTCCTAATCCCTGATTCAGAGCAACCTTGCAGATTTTGAAGATCAGAAGAGACCATTAATGCCCTAGTTTGAGTCTCTGGATAGCTGAAGCCACCTAATTTCATCTCCTCCTGTACTGAGCCAGATACTTTGTGTTCAGCTGCACCACAAAGCAAGACATGAAGGTAGAAAGATCAACCACTAATCCAATACTCAAAAATGTGTTCCAAGGTTTGATCATTGTCACTGTTTAAGATAGAGCGGGCAATGTGCTTCTCATTTTCCTTAGTCCACCTTCAGGTACAAGAATAATTTTTGCCCAAAAAGTCATGTAAAAGCAAGTATTTCTTCATCCTGTTCAAAAGAAAGGAAAATAAAAGCTGGATATATATCCCAGGGAATCTGCTTGGCTTCACAGGGAAAATAGCCCTCCTTCTAGTGGTTTGATGGTGTGGTCTGTAATGCAACTTTGTGTCCATTTGTAAAATCATTTTAGCTCAATATCATAACTTGAACAGAACTTTTATTATAAGGTCAATATCATAACTTGAACAGAAGTTTTTCTTCTTTACAGACATTTCTTCAGCCCTCGGAAATCCAGTGTCCCAAGCAAAATTAAACTGGCAGAGAAAACTGAAGCAAGAATGGAAATTTGTGCACTTAGAGAGAAAATGAGAGTTTTGTTAACTGGAATTGTCTGTGACAAGAGTGACAAGGCCTGACTATTAAAGGGCTGTGTTGCAAGATAATTTTTTTGGGGAAAGAATTGCAGCTAGAAAGGGGGTGTGAAACAACWGCTTCATGCTGAGTCAGTAATTTGAGTGCTGTAGTTTTGTAATTCACTACYAACCCAAACCGTGGATCCTACCACTCCTTAGTTTTTGGGCCTGGCTCTTATCACAGAAGCAAACAGCCCCTGTGAAAGGATTCAGAATACAAATGGGGGAGCAAATCCTTTTCAGAGCTATAAAACCCTCTTGTGTTTTAAGGAGCCTGAGCATTTCTGGCAAGGCTTTCAAAGCAAACAGTGTCGAGGTCCTCTCGATGAATAGCAACATTAATATATTAGGTGTGTATTATGTAAATCCATGCTTCAGTGGAGCACTAGATAAGATAAATGGGAGCAAAGAGCAGGCTTTGAAGGCTGCTGGTGAGATTTTGTGGGTGTGCTGTGCCACTTGAAGGCTTGGTGCAGAACTCAGAGCCCACTGAAGTCCTGCCCTCCCCTCCTGCTCCAGTGGCTGCTGCTGTGGAACCATTAAATTTTGTCACCACGYGGCACAACCTTACTCAGCCACAGCACTGCAGGGCTGTGCCTGAAAAACCTCTTTTCTCCCTGTTTTGGTGCAGAGGCAGGGAAGTTCCTGCATGGCAGAACTGGGCTGTGCATCTCCCTTACATCCCCCTGGCACTGCATGGTACAGAGGGATAAGCAGGTTACAGCAAACCCAGTCTGTGTGCTGGAGCAAATATTTGGGGAGGGTCCAGCCTGGCCCTGACAAACACAATGAAATTCTTGAGGCTGGTGGACAATGACTTATCAAGATAGAGAGCTTTGGGAGCAGATAAGCCCAGGGACTTGTGCATTGTATACAAATACCCGGCCTGGCCCTCGCTGCTCACATGAGGAGTGATGCTGAAGCTCTGCCCGGGTGAAACTCCATTTTTTATTCTATAATTGTGCAAGACAGAGGATGGACAGAGGGTCCTCACATGTGGAGCCATGTGCTTCACTTTCTTCTTGTGCTGCTTCATCTCTTGATGAGCCCCAATCTTGCTCCACTTTTCTTTTTTTCTTTTTTTTTGCTTGGGATGTCTTTCAAAAGCCTCTCCCAGTTACATATCCAGATCTCTCCAGTACCATCCCATCAAGGCAGAGTCCTGATTCACTTTGGGAAGGCACAACCTCATGTTCAGCATCCCTTTTCCTGCTGCCCTGTGGTGGCCACCACACACCTGCCCCACCAGCACCCATGTTCATCATCAGGGCTTCAGGCTTTGAAGGTGATGCCAAAAGCTGTGGGGTGGGCCATAAAAATGGCTTGGTCTAGACGTGGAAAAAGATATTAATTTTTCTTTCACTTTTCACTTGCACACGGAGCATTTTCAACCAGGTCATTGAGACAGTTTGCGACCAGAAATAAATCCAAGCCGAAAAAATGTCGGCGGACCTGTTTACTTTATAAACCACAAATGTTTGTATCCTGCAACAAATACCTGGGAAGTGCCTGGACCAGACATTACAAACGTGTTAACTACCCCGAGTTAAGCAGTAATCAATTCGGGGAGAAAAACCCGAGCTGGACCTCTCCTCTGAGACTGCTCTTCATAACGGGGCTTTCATTTAGGCCCCGGCCTAGCAGCGCAATTAAACCATGGCGCATTCTTGACTTTCAAACTAACTCCTGGGAGCTGGCCAGCCCCGAGCACAGACCCGGATTTCACCAGGCTGGAAACCAGGGTGATGTTCCACGTCTTTCACGAGCTGTCGTTGACGGTGGAAACGCCTGCCCGCGGTAGAAATTGGGAATTCCACACGCAGCCCTTCGAGGCGGCGCTAATAAACACGTGAAGGGATTTGGGGGAAATGTATGAAAATATTGGTCTGTTGAAATGCTTTTTGCAATGCCACCAGTTTTGGGAGCAAGGTGTATTATTGAGGCCTGAATTTTTTAATAATTAGCATGCATCAATAGTAATTCAGACTGCTGATTTTTGACTTTTGCTCATTTCTCTGTCAATACCAGGCCATGACCTGCAGAGGTGCTTTGACGGAGCTGGAGTTTGGCATTCCCAAGCGAATGCTGAGGAATGGCAGTAGATGGTGCTGTTATTCTCTTTTTTGAGGACAGGGATGGCAGACAGCTCTGACTGTACACAAGGTGTTACCAGTCCCCGGCGTCCCCAAATTATAAATCAGGCTCCTTCAAATCATGGGATTTGGTCTTTAGAAAATCTTAAACATCCTTTACTACAGCTTCTGTGTTTTGAGCTTTCAGATGAGATTTTGAGCTCACATTTTCAAGCTGTTTGCTGTGATCATGTAATTTGAAATTTATTTCCTTTTTTTTTCATTTTTGTAATAACGCGTATTGAAATCCTCCAATCATGTCAAGAGCCAGCAAGATTTAGGGGAACTAAATTAAATTAGGGAGAAACATCAGGGTTGTGAAACTTGGCAGGAATACAGATGCTGGTTTCAAAACAGACTGGACTTTAAGTTGTTGGCAAATTGAATGTTGCTGACYCTGGGTGATTTGTGATGCCAGGAACGGGTCCCTGACCACAGAATGTCCCAGCCCTCGGGTCACTGAGGCACGTGCCTGAGGGCTGACCCTCCTGGCCTGCATCAGCCTGGATCCCCAGCTTCCTGGACAGCACCAAAYGCTGCATCAGGATGACATTTATCAGCTAATTCTTTTTAATGACCTGAAGGTTTATGAGGCTTGATCCTTCCCAGCTGCACTGGGRAGGGCAGAACTGGGCCCCCTTTGGATTTCACTTTTATTTGCCTTTCTCTGCAACGACAGGTCTAACTCCAGCCTTTGTAAAAATTTAACAGGGCAATGTTGACTGTGCAGGTTGGACAACCTGGCGCCGGGGATGGTGTCCAGCATGGGGACAGGGGCAGGGGACACAGCAGGGTGTCCTGCCCTCAACCTCCTCCTGCCATGGGTTGGGCAGGGCAATGCCCCCACTCCCAGCCCCTCTGAGGGTGTTTTCTCCACCAGCAGCAGCTGGTGATGCTAAAAATACCCCTGAACAGGGTAGTGGTGGTTGAGCTTTGGACTTTTCAGAAGTTTACTGGTATTTTGGCCTTGTGACTCCGGGCCAGGCCACCTGATGTGCAGCACGTAACCGTGCTCTGATTTCCCCCCTCGATGGGGAACAATCTCAGATAACGGATAACAATCAGCTCACTTTCTTATTTTAGGATTGCTGTAGCCATGGTCATTAGCAGCTCCAAGAAATACAATAGGCAGGGCCTGGTCCTCCCACACTGCGTGTCCCCTCTCCACAGGAATTGCTGCCAAAATCCTCCCTGTGACAGAAAAGCAGAGTGGGTTCCCAAGGAAGAGCGGGCTGTTGGTCTGAGGGGGAAGGGGTGGCATGGCGCTGAGCATGTGCCATCAAAATGAGCATCCCAAAGGGCACACTGCAGGCACCAAACTGCTCTGCAACWGCATCTGTGTTTGCAGCACGTCAGGAAGAGCAGAAGAGTTGCAACCTGGAGAAGAGAAGGCTCCAGGGAGACCTTGGAACCACTTCCAGTACCTAAAGGGGATCTGAGAGAAGTGGAGAGGGACTTTGGACAAGGACATGRAGTCATAGAAGGGGAAATGGCTTTGAAGTGACAGAGGGCACAGTTACATTAGGTATGAGGAAGAAATTCTTCCCTGTGAGGGTGGGGAGGCACAGGCTGCCCAGAGAAGCTGTGGCTGCCCCATCCCTGGAAATGCTCAAGGCCAGGGTGGACGGGTTTGGAGCAASCTGGGATGGTGGCAGGAGCCCCTGCCCATGGGGAAGGAGATGATCTTTACTGTTCCCTCCAACCCAAACCATTCCAGGATTCTGGGATACTCCACACTTGTAAGTGGAGCAGGCAGGAGTGCCAGGGCCATGTTCTGCCCRGCCAAGGAGCAGCTCCAGGAGCACAGGGACGCTGCTGGCCAAGGGCAGTGCTGCTGCCCCGCTGCCCTCTGCACCCCAGAGCTAGTGCTGAATGCTGGAACATCCACATCCAYTGATGGAACACAGTGTAGGGACACCTTAAAGCTGTGCTGGGCCAAGGGGAGCAGCATGGGGTAAGCAGGAGGATAAGGACAAGCTACAGGTTCACTCTGTGCTCCAACGAATAGTTCTTTTACATTAAATAATGTGTGGGATAAACTACTTCCATGAGCCTCAGAGCAGAATCTGGAGCCTTCTCCCTTCCCTTCTCTCTCCCTGGTGGAAGCACAAGCTCTCACAACCTCTCAAGAAAGAGGTTTGGGCTCCTCTTGCCTCAAAGCAGATCTTACTGTCTCACTCGAGCACCATCTTCTATGGAGAAAAAAAAAAAAAGGAAATAAAAGAACATTGTTACWGTTGTTTTTTAGTTTGGTTTGTGGTGGTTTTTTTTGGCAGATGCCCTTTTACCAGGATCATGTTGAGTGAGTAAGGTACAAACCTCCTCTCACTTTTTARGTTCTTGACACGTCAGGAACAGATTTCCATACAGTATTGATGCAAAGATAAAAGGGGCAGCAACAAGTTCATGCCCCTTCACCCATTCCAGGAATAGCCCTAAAGAGACGATTCTTTTAAAATGACAAGACTGAATGAATAAAACTCAATTCCTCTTTTCAAATTGATGGGTTATGAAATAAATCTGGGAAAGAACCAGTGGTACAACAATTTTTGATCTTCCCAGAAATTATATCAGYGCATTCTTTGCTTACCAGAAGTTTGGTCCAGCTGGGGTGGGAAGGTGGTGAAAATCAGTCCTTCTTCAAAAATGCGGATAAAAATTCACTAATACAATACAAACTCAGTTAGTTCAAATTATTTATATAAAGCAAAACCTCAGTCCACAGTGAGAATTTCAAGTCTGACTGAAAGGAAAAGCTGAGGTCTTGAAGGATATTCTTGCATGGCGTATTTGATAATTCCATTTATGAATAAACAATTATTGCCAATGAATCTCTTGCATATTATTGACAAAGGCACAGAAGCTGCATTTTGGCACTGCTGACTTAGCCATTGTCAAATATGAACTGGGCAATTGTGGTGGCTCCTGCTCCCTTAAGAAATTGTCTAAGATTCAGATTTGTGTGTCCTGGCTTGCATCAATTAACAGCACAATCTTTTTGTTATGAAAATGCAAACATAAGTAGCCTGAGGGGTCTTGTAAATACAAATACAAAATCATAATTTCAATTTCCCTGAAAGTACAAGAAAGCCTCTTTTATTTTTTATTTGCTGTTACAATGATAAGTCTCTATTTTTGTTGGTTTTTTTTTTTTTTCCCTTGCTTTGAACACAAAATGGAATTTAACCCAGAGAATCAGCAGATTTGGGGATGTGGGGAGGATGGAGGCAGCTGCTGGAATCTGTGGGCTCCTCTAGGCAGGGCCAGGCTCTGGAGGGTGAGGGGAAGGTGGATGCTTGGCCCCACAGTGGACATGAGCTGGGCTGGGCAGCGTGCCCGCAGCTGGGGGAGAATTCCCACGTGAAGATTCTTTCCACTTGCTCCAGGCATCCAAGGAGCTTAAATTAGGCACCCACACCTCTGTCACTCTCAGGGGAAAGACAGAGAGACCTTGAGATGTGTCCTTCACAGCCAGCTTGGTGGGTGATTGGCACCATTTTGGGCCAAAAGCGATGCTTTTGTATTCAGTGCCATGGGGTAATAATGGGCAAGAGAGCTCCCTCAACAGCAAGGTGGGAGGTGGCACCTGATTTCACATCAAGGAGGCATCACTGAGGCTTAAGGAAAGAACTGGGGGAACGTCCAAGGTCTGTTTTCCCCTTTCTTTTTACACCACACATATAAAAGTAAAATTTGAGAACAGCCGCTTCACTTTCTTCCTCCCTCCTCAGTATGCCCGTGCATGTGTCTGAACAGATTCCTGGAAAACCTGCCCTTGCCCAGGCTTGGGCTGCAGCCTGCAGCTCCGGCAGGAGCAGCAGGGGAGGGTGGCCTTGCTGGGGGCTCTCCCTGCCCGGGAAACACCAGGGATGCAGCAGGMTAGGTGCCAGCACACAGGTGAGAGGCTGAGTAAATGCACGACCCAAAACCAAGAGGAGAAGAGGTGAAGCACCATCCTGAGCAGTTCCTGGGGTAGCAGCTCTCTCCCCACCTCCTGCACCCCTGCTCAGAGCACAGCATTGCCCTCCTGCCAGCTCGGGCTCCTGGGAAACCTTTCCTTTACTTCCTTGATGATTTTTAATTAGACCAAACCAGCGATTAACCAACACAACAATCCCTCACCCAACTCTCTCGTTACGCTCATTTGATGAAGGTGGTGCTGCTGCGGGAGGGCAAAGCTGCCACGGTTCGGCGGTGGCACCCGGCAGGGTGGCACAGCCAAAATCCAGCCCAGGGTCACCCCGCTGGGATCTGCCAGGGTCTGTGGGTACCCCACACATCATGTCCCCTCCCCTGCCTCAGCACACGGAACAGAGCTGGAGGGCAGGGCGAAAAATACATGAGAAAAATGTTTATTAAGTTATTTGTTGTTAGTTTTGTGCCCCTTGCACCGTTCCCAGCTTTCGGGAGTCCTCCAGCCCTGGATCGGCTGGTTGTTTTCCTTTCCCCCCTGCACTCCTGTACGAACGAACGCTAGAGGCACCCTTCTTCTGGTCTGCGAGAGAAAACTTAGCTCCTAACTTTTTCTTTTTCTTTTTTTTTTTTAACTTCCCTCAGGAAAAAAATGTGGACTTAATTATCTATGTAAAATGTCAGATGCAGGAAAGGGGCTGTGCTTACTTGGATATCCCATCCGAGGCAGTGACTGATTTTTTTTTTTCTTCCCCCTCTTCTTCTTCTCCTTTTTTTTTTTTTTTTTTTTTTTCCTGAGGGCTGGAAAGCGCCTCTTGAAATAAAAGTGCAGAACCGAGCCGGTGGCTCCCAGAGCGGCCGGGGCGGGCGCGGCGGGAGCCCCCAGCGCAGCGCAGCGAGCGGAGCCCAGCGCGGAGCCCACCTGCCCCCGGGGCAGCATCGCCCCGCACCTTCTCCCGGACTGAGACCTTCATACATACACAGAAACACACATATATATATAAATATATATATATATAGACACTTTTTTTTTCTTTAATCCTTCCCCCCGGCTTTTCGTCCAGGACTTTTCCGCCGCCTTTGGGACAACCCGCAAACTTCTCACTCGCTGCCCCTTCGCTGCTTTCCCGGTGATTGGGGTTTTTTTTTTTGGGCTTGTTTTGGTTTTTGTTTTGCTACTTTGATTTTTTTTTTTTCCCCTCCTCTCTCCTTGGGAAGACCCGCCTGCCTCTCTCGCCTCCCGTGCCCCACCGGAGAGGCCGGGAGCGGCTCCGGCGGCGCGGGCAGCACCTCCCCGGCGCACGGCGTGCGAGCCCGGCGGCGGCGCGGCTCGGCTCGGCTCGGCTCCGAGCGGCTCCCTGCGGCYCGGCACGGCACGGCCCGGCTCGGCTCGGCACGGCTCGTCCCGGGCGCTCGCCCCCGATAATGCAGAGCTACAAGTACGACAAGGCGATCCCGCCGGAGAGCAAGAATGGGGGCAGCCCGGCGCTCAACAACAACCCGGCCAAGAGCAGCAGCAAGAAAGCCCTGCTCATCTGCCTCGACTGCCTCTGCCTCGTCATGGGTGAGCACCGCGGGCTCCGCGCCCCCTCTCCCCGCTCCCGCACCCCCTCCGCTCCCCGGGAAAAACTTTTGGGAAAGTTCGGCGGCGGGCGGGCAGAGCTCGGCCGTGCCCCGGCCGCGCCGCTTCCCAAACAAAAGCGCGGAGCGGGGCCGCCGGGAGAGCCGGGCCGGGCGGCGAGCGGGGCAGCCGGGGAGCGGCCGCGCCGAGCCGGGGAGCGCGGGGGGCGGCCGGGGGTCCCCGCGGGGAGAGGCGGGCACGGCAGCCCCGCACCCCGGGGCACTGGCTGCGGGTGATTCGCTGCCGGTGGTGCCTGGCCGCCCCCGCGGCCCCGGAGCGGCCCGGGCGGTGCGCAGGGGGCACTGTGGGCTCGGGGATGCGCCCCGGGGCTGCCCCCGGCGCGGGCCCCGCTCCCGGCGCTGCTGCCTCGGCGGCGCCGGGGCCAGCTCCAGGTGGAGGCAGCGCTCTACGCTCAGCCCGGCTCGTGTTTTGGTTAATAATGGAAAACAGCAGCTCTTGTCGCTCCGGCTGCCGTGTCGCTCTGCTGGCGGCTTCGCCGGCGCTCCTCTCTTTCTCCCGTCTCGCTAAACTCATTCCGGGGCGCTCTCGCAGCCCCTGGCAGAGGTTTGGGTTTGCCTGCCTGCTCGGTGTTTTTGGAGATGCGATGGCTTTTTTGGAGACGCTGTGGCATGGAAGGGAACTGTCAACAGCGCGTCTCAAAAAAAACTTTTTGCATTCCAAAACATCAACYCTTCCATTGTGGCTGCGATGCTGAATGTTTAATTGACAGACACGGGCAGGGGAAATCAGCCGGCTTCCAACAAAGAGATTAATAACACAACAGCACGTGAGTTTAATACTCCAGACACCACAGTCTTTAAAACAATTGTTTCTGCTTAGAGCCCATTTTTTAAAGACTGTCAGTTTGATTTAATTTTTATGCAGTTTATTGATCATCTGGTGTATATTAGGGGGCACTAATACATTAGGAGGGGAGGCATGGTTTTCTCTTTATATTCCCACAAGAATAGGGGCCAGTGCAGAAAGCTTCATCTTCTCGGATCTGGAAAAAATAAAAATACTTGGTATCCCATGTACGAAACTAATATAAGTAGGAACATAACTAGCTGGACTTACCTCATTTACTTGAGCAGAAAATTGAATTCCTAGTAAAACAGCTCCTAGGAGTCAGAACTTTTAAACTTTTATTTACCCAAGTTTTCTTAACTTGAGGCRTTCCTGGCATGAGTAGGTGCTGTTTGAATGGGGAAAGGGTTTTGCTTCCCCTTCTCTGGGCTAAGGGTCCTAAATGAAAAAGCAGTTGGTTGACATGTGTTATTCTACTTGTGCTAGTTTGGGTAAACAGGACTTATCAAGCATCACTGGAAAGTATTGTTAGCAGGGAATAATGTGATACAGCAAAACTGTGATTGTTGCTTTGTTTCAGGTTGCTACAGGTGGAAATCMGGAAGTAAACACCAGAGTTGGCTTGTTTGGGGGTTTTTGTTGGGGTTCTTAGTTGTTGTTTTGTTGTTGGGTTTTTTTAGGGTGAGGAGCATTTAAATGCAAGAGCATGAATGCAACAGAAAGTTTAGATCTGACTGATCCCTGGCAGGTGAAGGGCATGGGTGGGGCATGGTGAGGGAGATGATTATGGGATGGAGAGCCCATGATGTGTGTTTGGGGATGGACTCTGCAAATACACCCGGACCAGGAGTATCRGACCCGCCAGTGGATGACTGGGCATGAGTTGCTGTCAAAGCTGCCCCACTCATGGGAGGCTTGGCTTGCTCTTCCCTCTGCCTTTTGCTAGGGAAGACTATCAGCTTAYAGTTTCCAAGTACTTGATTCCCATTTTCATGTCTAAAAAATCCCCAAAAAACCACTTGGAAAGTGAAAAGAAGGTGCCGTAGCTGAATCCTTCCTTTAAGAGAAAGGTAGACAAGTACGATAGGTACAGGTACAGGATGGATATTTACATATACCGTGGGGAAAAAAAAAGATAAGATAGTGAGGAGCAGAATTGGGTGAAATGACTTCTTCTGAGGTGGAGGAACCAGCAGAGATGTAATGCTGGTGCATGTGGGCACATGGCCAGTGGCCTCCAGTGCAGTCAAACTGAGTTACGCCTCTTGAGCAGCTGCCCAAAGACATTCAGAGAAGCAGGGAAACAGAAGGCTTTTTCTCATTTGAGGACCACTTTAGGAAATATTAAAACTGGCCATTTGATTTGCAGGGGCCTGTGACGCTGCACTGGCTCCTGCTGCAGGTAATGCCATCATTTGGCCTTGGATTGGTTTTCTCTGAGGGGAAAATGAAAAGAGGGAACTATGGCTGGAAAGTTTTTCAGAAGTGACACACTCTGTGTGAGGCTGTAGATGTGTACAAACCCTTTGTTTACACACAAATTTAAACAAATTACCCAGGAGACAATTACCATAAACATCTAAGAAAGTCTGAATTAGTAAAGCTGAGCTATCAGGAGCTTCCTTCAGCTTTAATTTGGTGAGAGTAGTTAGAAAGATCCACTTTTGTCTTTCATCCTTAAGCAGTACAATGGTTATCTTGATAGCAAATGCATAAAAGGAAGATTTGTATCTTTTTTTTCTTGGGGAGCAGGCTCACGAGCCAATGCCTGGTTGTAGTGGGTTGGATGAAGATCACTGCACCAAACCCTCCATTTTTCCTGCATTTCCAACTTGAGTTGAGTTGGCAGGGAGCTGGATGTTCCTGAATGAYCAGCCCACTCCTCTAATGAGTGCACTTGGCGCTCATAAATCCCTGGGCTCTTGCATGAACAAGAGGTTTGATCGCCGACACTGCGAACTTCCCAGAAATTCCGTGCCCGTGCTTAACTCAGTAAAAAAAGGCCGAAAAGAACTGAGTGTGCATTTATTAAAGCAGGTCATGCAGGGGGGGAAAATAACTTTCTCCATCTGCTTCCTCCTCTTGGGAGGGCTCTGTTTAGAGCATTGGAAGATGCTTCCTGAAATTGTTAGAGCCACAGGCGAGTTTGGTGGTGTGGAAGAGTCCCCGCTGCCCTGTCCCTGTCTCCTGATCACTGCAAAACATCTGAAAATGTGATTGAGAGGGTCTGGGCAGGTCTGAAGTTCCCCCTGCTGAGCTGGTTGGAGTCTTTACTTTGTAGAGCAGTGGGGAGCTCTCTGAGCAGCAAAACAAGAGGAGTGATGGGTGGACTTCACTCCACCTTCATCTGATCATCTGCAGCCCATCCCTCTGCTAGGAGTTTCCTGCACCTCCTACCTGGAGCTTGGAATTGTTATTTGGGGGAATTGGGGTGACCTTGGCTGGGGCAGATCTCAGCAACTTTCCCTGGTGCCATGGGGTTTTGCTAKCCTGCAACAGCCACCAAACCTCCTCCTGATGCAGGAGACATGGSCAGGTGGGGAAAAGCTGCCTGCCCTGGCCCTTGAGGTGGGATGTTCTGGAGCCTGGCCCCACAGATGTAGCATCTGGGGTTAAATTTACTCCTCTCAGACCTGCTGCTTTCCCTTGGCAGGGGCTCCTGGTGTTCAGCAAGCTCTGAGCAGCCACCTGTGCTCTRCTGACGGGTGCTAAGTCAAGCGTTTAATCTCGGAAGAGGGGAAGGCTGTGTCAGCAAGGGTGATAGGGCAGATGAGGGTCTTCAGTAGCTTGTATTTGTGCAGCTTGTGCAGGTAAAACAGCTTCCAAAAAGTCCTGCTTGTGCCATAAAATAGAAGGATTTCATCTGGCATACCTGCTTCTGAGGCTTGTGGAAATTGGCTTTATGGGAGCATATGTTTCAGGCTGGTGGGATGTAAACTGCACATAATTTACTGCCCTTCTTCTTTTCTGCCTCTAATTTAATTTTCTCTCTTCTGTCAATCCCAGTTAATCTGTGCAACACAAGTTTTACTGCCTTGGGAAGGTTTTTTGAAGCAACAGATGGATAKACCTCTTACAACCTTAATATCTCTGCAGCTTTCTCACAAATTTGGCATCTCCTGTAGCGARCTTGATGCTAAAATGAACTTTGAAAGTAAATATTTATGTTAGCTGGACCTTGACATGTTTATGTAAGTGGGTATATAATCTTATAATTTGGGCTAACAGTTTAGATTACTCTTGACTTCCCTCTTCTGTGTAGAAAATTGTGTAGTTCTCCAGCTCTCAGGAGCAAAAAGGATTTGAGCTCTGCCAGGGGCCCTGTCGCTTCATCCCAAAAATTGGTGCAAACAGGCCTGGGATTGTCATTTAAGTGYAAGGAGTGGGAGGAATTGGAGATGAGGGGTGAGGTTAGAGTTATTTGGATGGTGTAAGGCTGGATGTGTTGAGCTAAGCAACTTTGCTTTGTTTGGGTTGGGGCTGTTGTTTTTATTTTTAGGACTGCCCCGCTGCGCAGCCCTCACTTGTCGCATGGGTGACATCTTTCTGTGCACCCGAAGAAGACACCGAGCCAACCATTTCTTGTTCCAGCAAGGGACAGCAAGGCCTGGCTGTGCCAAACCAGCTGGACAGTCCCAACCCCTCGGTGATGCCTTCTCCACGCTGTGTCTSCTGTGTTGAGCCCACACCACACGGGAGAAGCTGTGTGGGTGGAGAGTCGTCATCGTGTTTTGAGCATCCCTAGGTGGGGGTTGGCCGTTAATGTTTATGTATCTCTCCACAAGCTGTAGGATCTCCTGGTGGCAGCCAGCTCCTGGCCAGGGATGGCTGCTCTGGAGGTGCTCTGACCAAGGCAGGTTGGCAGAAGTGGCACCTTGGCATGAGGTTGTTGTGCAGTTGGACTCTGCCAGAACTTGAGAGTAAAGGAGCTTTTTTTTTTGAGCCTGGAAAAGCTTCCTATTGAACCAGCAGTCAGCACCTAAAGTGTGATACCCACCCATCTGTTGTGCCTCCCTTGAAAGACCAAAGGAGCYAGAGATGACTGGAAGTAAAAGCGAGAGAAATATTTTGGAGGTGTTTTAAATCCACTTTTTCTGCATTTGCTTTGTGAAAACAAACAAACAAAAAAAAAAAGAGAGAACAGACCTATCAAAAAGAGATTATTAGTGACAATTATACTTGAGGTGTTAATTGCAGAACAAGGAAATGTTGTACCTATGGCAGACCGAGTCCTCAGGGGTATAAATCTGTTGGCTTTCCTGAGTTGGTGGAACTTGGCCAGCCTGAAGATGTGTCTCCAGGAAAAGCAGAATTATGTGCAACTGCTTCATGGCCAGGAGTGCTTTGAATCCTGTGTACCTGCTGCTGAGACAGGCAGGAGATGGGAATCACAATTACAGCAGATGACATTTTTTTAATTGTCTGTTTGTAGTGAGCACAGAAAATAATATAAACATCACTCCCAGATCAAACGGATTATTTTTATACCCTTTAAATCTCCATTTAATATGCATGCCTTTCCTAGGCTGCTTTGGTCTGACTCTGTTTGTCTGGATACAGGCTGGTGGTGTCTTCTCCAGATGCRTGTGCTCTGTGTACCACCCAAAAATGGTTTGCATACCACAGCTGGGGAACCTCTGGCAAACCAGGGCCCCTCTTCAGCATCTGAGATAGGCAGGGTGTTTGTGTGGCCCCATCTCTGCCTGAAATGCCTTCAAAGAGGGGGAGGCAAAGGCCCAGCTCTGCTCTGGCGGAGCAGGCTCCATCCTCCCCGTTCCCTTCATACAATGCTCCCACTTCATCCATAGTAATCCAGAAGGGACCCTTGTGGTCTCCCGGCCTGCCTGTGCCTGGAACAAGGGCCTGCCTGTTGAAGGCAGCGTGGGGAAAGGCAGCAGCCTTCAAACCCTCCTCTCCCAGCATTCACACAGCCAGAGCTGGGAACAGCAGCTTCCCTGGCATCCCAAGGGGCTGTGTCCCAGCGGGGGAGGGAAGCAGGGAAACCCCCTCCCAGGATGTGGCTTTCCCCCCTGCCAGCTGGGGTTTTGTATGAGTGCTATCATACATATACATATATATATATATAATTTTTTTTTTTTTTTTTTTTTTTTTTTTTTTTTTTTTTTTTTTTTTTTTTTTTTTTTTTTTTTTTTGTGTCTTAGGGCCTTGATCGGCTCTTCCGGTAGGTCAGGTTTCATCTTTTAAACAAACAAACAAAAAGGCTCAGAAATGAGAATGATAAAGCCTCGATGAAAGAGGTGAATTAAAGTAATCCAGCGCTTATCCTGTAATTATAAAAGTCTGAAGTCAGTTTTGTGAACGCTCTTCTGTGCTTCCCCCCTTGCCAGCGTGTCTGGAGGCCCAGCCTGTGGCCTGCCTTCCATCTGCCTTCCCAGATACCTCAGCTGGGTGGGTTTTGCCAAAAGCTGGGAGGAGGGTGCCCTGTGTGTCACATCTCCTCCTGGATCAGTGGCCCCCTTTTCCWGAAGGGCATTTGCATCCCTTTCAAAGCCACCCCATCTTCATTTCACTCTATCCCGTGACATCCACCTTGGAGGGGCACTACCTGCTCCACAATTTTAGGGCAGGTGCAGAGTTCCTTCGTGTGGATCAGGTGTCTGTGGCCAGGGATSTGTTGGAGCAGCTGTTGGGAAATTGGAGAATCCCTTCTTGCCTCTTAGCTGCACGCAAGGGCTCAGTTGCAACAGCGGGATCGTGATCAGCAGAAGCTGCTCCTCCAGTTCGACCTGAGGAAGCAGAATGCCACGAAAACCAGGGAATTGGAAGTGTCTTCGTTTGGATTTTGATGCAAACAGCTTGAAAGCAAGCTTTAAGCATAAGTTTGTTACCAAGRGAATGCATGAATGAGTGTGAAAATCAGCTTTGTCGTGGCAGGTTTGGAAGTACCAGAAATTCCTATGGAACTCCATCCTTTGGAGTCAGTCACGTAAGTGGGCTTGTTTTTCACATGTGCTGGATGTTTTGGAGACAGAGGGTTGGAAGCAGACTCTGCATCAAGTCGAGTTATGGGCAGAACGTGTAATTTAACTCCAGAGCTTGTGATGCTCTGCACATGCCTGTGCTCTTTGTGCTGTGTGTTCCTGTTCCAGCCCTGGAGCAGGACTGCATCCATGCACGACCTTGTCTTCTCTGAGCACATGGTGCCCTCCTTCAGGGCCAGGCTGGGGCTGCCAGCCAGAGCCCAGATGGAGCTGCAGCTGGTCTGACACTGGTGGTGCCGCTGACTCCATGGAGACTGCTCATAATCCTCTACTGCTTTCCCATGTTCTGCATCCCTTGCCCAGAATGATGTGGAAGTGTGTTGGTCATAGCACTGAGGAGCTTGGGAGGTGCCTCCAGGTCTTCTGGCCAAACACACCAGTGGGCATAGCCTGTGATGCTTGGAAAACACAGCARATTGAGGCTGGAGCAGTTGGCATTKCTGGGTTCATCCACAGCTTRTCCTGAACACCAAAGRTGCCTGTGGGACTGAGCTGTCCTTCACCCCTTCAGGAACTTGCAGGTGTCAGACTGCACCTCTTGGAACCTCATCATCTTTTCTGGCTGCTGGAGCTAAGAGCAGTATGGTTCTTCTTCCATGGCTTTAAAGAGAAGTGGAAGCTGCTGGTGAGATGTTTTGGGCAGCCATCCCTCCTGAAARAAATTATACTCCTTCAGAGAGCTTCTGTCTCCCAGCAGTGTCAGTCTGGTGCTGCACAGAAGAAGAAATTAGCTGCTTTCATCTGCAAAATCATAAAAAATTACTGCCATTTTTGACCAGCCAGCAGTACCTCTGTGTCTGACCATGCAGGCACTGCACGCAGATATTAATTACAWTTCTGTTAATTCGGCATTAATATGAAGCTGAGACCTCATCACATCCTCCCAGTGCCCAGCCACTGAATTTGAAAGCCAATGTGCCAAATGGGGTCTGGGCTTCCTGTCTCCTTGACACTCAGCAGGTTATTTATGACTTTTTTTGAGGGTGGTGTGGTGGGCTTTCCTTTAAGCCTGGAGGGAGCAGCCAGCCCAGCCCTGGTTATCATTCCCAGCCAGCTGACAGCGAGGTCTTTGCTCTGATCTTTGTAGCAGCACAGCGGCCGTGGCAACCAGTCCCACATCCCAAGCATTTTGAGGGCTTCCAAGGCTTTTCTGCAAGGCCCACCACCCTTTAAAGTGCTGTTTTCCAAAGAGAAAGTCGCACACAGCGTGGTGAAATGCTGATAAGCAGGTCTGGTCAGTWACCACTGGGTGCATTTGTGTTCTGAGTGATGCTCAGGGAGTAATTTTGGATGGCTGGCGAGCTGATGGTGGGCAGCAGAACTCCTTTGAAGTCGATAGCTGTGAATCAGTTTGGTGTTAGCAGGTTTCTGGAGCGCCGCTTTGATCACTGATCAGATGGCCCTTGCTTTTTTTGGGAGCTGCTTCTGCCTGAATTCAAGTGCTGGGCTGGGGATCCCTGTGCCAGGCTGTGCTGCCCTTGGTCCTGCCTGGGCACGTCACSAGAGGTTTGTGCCTCTGGGAGTTTCTAATCTGGGGAGCCAGGGAGCAGAAGGAGCAGCATCACCCCGGCGCGTGGGCAGGCGCTGGAGCCTGGTGAGGGCACACTTTGAAGGCAGTGTTTCCAGTACAGAGGTGCCCAGTGGGGCTTTCAGAGCTGCTCAGGCACCTCTGATTCCTTCCTGAACTCCCTGTTGGAGCCGCAAATTTCAGTACTTCAGTGCTTCTGCCAGGCCTCCCAAAGCATCTTGAAATCAGATCCTCAGCGACTGTGGAGGAGTCTGTGACTGCCAGGGCTTGGGCTGAAGTGTGTCCCTAGGACATGTGTGCMCCTGTCCTGGGGCTTCCCACCCGAATTCCTGTGAAAACTTACSCAGGTGCCTCTGTTCTGGTGCTTCCATGCTCTGCAGGAAAGGGAAACAGCCTTGGATTCACCCACTGCAGCAGGAGCTGGCTTGTCCTTTCCCAGAATTAGAGCTGGAGTTTTTCAGGTTAAGGATGTGGAGGAAAAGCTGCACTAAGGCATCTGCCAGTTGGTAATACATAACAAAAATGGATGATTCTCAAAGGAAAGGGCTTGTAGAGGCTTTTATCCTAGTCATACTTGTCAGGCTGAGAGAAAGTTCCCTTTGCTGCCTGACCACAAGAGGCTGTGCTTTTCGTAGAGGACTCAGGCTTTTTTTTCTTTTTCTTTTTTCTTATTAAAAGAATAAGAAAATTTTATTTTCATAAAAATTTACACCATCAGTTACTATCCCCTGAAATAATCCCATTTTTCTCCCACATAATCTGGGTCAGATATTTTTTCATCCAGCCCTCCTGGTTTCTTGACCATCCCTGCAGCTTTAGCATGCAGCTGTCATTCTGCTGCAGCTCCCACAAAGCRGCTGAAAACCAAGGTAACAGCAGCATTTTGAGTGAAGGGGATGAAATGTGGGATAGGTTCAGCGTATTTCTTTGTCATTGTTGGAGTCCTATTCAGTCTGGAACTGAATAGGAGGCTGATTAGCATGTGGAAGCATTTCTAAAGCATTGGGCTGTGAGGGTTGGGTGGTTTGGGTTTTTTTTTCCTTAAAGGAGAAGTTTTGTGGCRTTTCTTTTTTCTGACTGAGCTGGTACGAATCTTTGTCAAATGTAAAACCCTTGGAAAAGCTGGATAGCGTTTTGGAGAAAGCCTGTTTTGATAAATCACCATGGCCATAAAGAAGTTTTCCAGTGTGTAAAACTCTCAGAGCCACTGCAGAATCTAGGCATGCAGCCTGTTTGAAATTGCCAGACAAGTGGGATAGTGTTTGGGATACACCAGGATTGTGGATATAACAACAGGTACTTTGCTTTTGCTCTTGCTGAAGTTTTCTGCCACAAGTGGGTATTGGGTCCACAGCCTGAAAATCCACCTGCTTAAATCTCAGGGTTTTGCTTTCACAGGGAAGGATGTAACACTGAGGTAAATTAGAGCCGCCTGCAAGTGAAAAACATCTTCTTTGCCCGTGAAATTGCTTTAAGTCCTGGGCCTGAGTCTGGTTCTGGAGAAGAGAACCAGCCTTTCCCTTTAGTGTCTGGGTGAGGTGTTGGGCTGATATTCTCATTAACACTCCCTTGCTGCAAGATCTGCTGTGTTTTCTCTGAGGGGTGGAATGACCACCTTGGTGCTGTTTGTGGGTCTCAGCTGGGTCAGTGCTGGAGCAGACATCCTGCCCTGGGAGCACCATATCCCTGCCTTTTGTGGGAATGTGGCATTTTGAGGGTTTGCCAGTCCTAAGGGACATAGGAGACCCCCCCATTGCCTGTCTGTATGGATGTAGCAGAGTTGTGCCCTGAGCTTGCAGTGCAAGAAAATGCATTTTATTTCTGTGTACAGTGAGTGATGGACATGAGGTCTGTGTTGAAGGCCTCAGTGAGGGATGGCCTTGGGSTTGTACGGAAAGCTCACAGCAGTACTTGGAGTCAGACCCTCTTGGTGATGGGTGCATGGCCTGGATCTTGTGCCTGGGTTTCTTTGATGGTTTCCTTTCAGTTATGCCAGTTTAAGAAAGGCAGAATGGTCAGCTCACTGGTGTGCCTCAGTGTCATACAATGGAATGGTTTGGGTGGGAAGGGTCCTTAAAACTCAACTTGTTCCGACCCCCTGCCATGGGCAGGGACACTTTCCACTATCCCAGGTTGCTCCAAACCCTTTCCAACCCGGCCTTGAATGCTTCCAGGGATGGAGCAGCCWCATCTCCCCTGGGCAACCTGTGCCAGGGCCTCACCACCCTCTGAGTAACGCCAGCTATTGAAGGCTGATTAAAGCTATTGTTTAATTAGGGAGAACTCAGCTCCTCTGTTCACAATCCATGATTAAAGGATCTTTTGAAGTAATTCTGCAGCACTTTCTCGTTGCCTGCCTTTCTCTCCTTCCCCGTGGAGAGAGTTCCTGGTGCTGAGGGTGCCGGGCTGGGCGGGCCGTGCGCTGTTACCGCAAACCTGCTGGCAGAGCTGCCTGCTGCCAAAGGCATCCCGGCGTTCAAAAACCCTGCAGAGGGGTGGAAGGGAGTTCAATCTCAGGATACGCTGATTTGGAAGGGGAATCCAAACAAAGAGGCTTTTCAGCAGAGGCTGAGGCTTGGCTTCTCTCAAGGGCAGTTTGGGCTTGGGGAAGCATCCGGGAGGCGGCGAGCGGAGCAGGAGTACATGAGCTGGATGCCGCGTGGTGTAAGGTTTCCCAGCACAGCCTGGTTTTGTGTTACAGGCTGAGGAACTGGCTCTAAGCTCTCCTCTCCTTTCTTTTCCTTTTTTTTTTATACCCCCATTTCTTTTATTTCTGTTGGAAACAAAGGAGAGGTTTAGGTTCTTTTGTTGTTGTTGTTGTTKTTTAATAAAGGTTCCCATCCCCTGCAGGTTTGGCGGTGCCTCTCGCTGTTGGTGCTGGAGGGGGACCCGTTGGTGACTGTGACCTGGAGAAACCCTTTGCAGGGTCCCACGCAGGCCTCACAGGGATGTTTTRTTTTGCTCAGAAAGCTCAGCCCTCTCAGGGGCTCGCTGAGGGCACTCTGGCAGGAGCTGGTGTTCCTGGGGGGACAGGCACCTCATAAAGAAGTTCTGGCTCAGATAAGAAGTGAAATGAGGTGGATGCTGGGGCACCTTCTTTGCAGCAGGAGGGATGCAAAGTGGAGGGGGTGTCTGCCAAGCCCCCCGTTGCCATGGCAGCCCTGTCCCTCACTGGGACACCTCTGGTGCCACCACGTCCCCGTGAGGTGCCAGGAAGAGCCGGGCGGGGAGGAGGTGCTACCAACCATTCCAACCAACCAGTTGGGGCTTTTTATAGGCACCAGATGGTTTTAATAGAGGAAAGCTGAACTTCTTATGACCCTTCCCCACAGACGTTGTTTGTTGTTTTGTAATTGTGGCCAGGACAAAACCCTGTTCCAGAACCTGCAGTGAATCGAGAGCTTGGTGCCTTCTTCTCCATCCCACCATAAACCCCCCACTGTCCCCAAACTCCTCTGCCTGCCCTGACTCCAAATGATGCAGGGGAAGCTGCTGGGCATGGAAGACTTAAGGCTTTCCACTGATCCCTGGCTAAAGAGATTAGCAAGAGAAGAAACTGAAACATCTAAAAGCAAAGCACAAGGAAGCAATAAAATGTCAGGCCGTGTTTTCCCTGCTGGTTGATTAAAAATTCTCCTGATAAGCAGGAAAGCTTTCATGGCTGGACAAGACCTGTATCGTGTCAAATGCAGTGAAAGGTTTATTGGAGAAGGATAAAGCGGTGCGAGCGTTGGGTTGTACTTGCAGCCCTCCTGGAATTGTTATCCCTCAGGGCTGAGGAGCAGTGATTTTTGGAAAAGAGAAAGTCATGCAGGGGGAGATGASGCCTGGCTCTCCATTCTCCCCATGGGAAAACCATCAGCAGTGGCAAACCAGTGAGCTCAGGGAGCYGTGCCCAGCCAGTGCCAAGATGCTCCATTGGGCCTATGGTTTCCCTCTAGCCTGAGAAATCTTGGGATCAAACACAAGACAGGAATGACAAAACAGGAAGACAAAAGGTTCACTTCCATGCTGTTGTGTTTGACTTCCCAAGGTTTTAATTGCCAAGGGCTGCATGGGGAGCCAGCTGGCTGCAAAGGGATGCAGATCTCCAGTAAGAGAGGCAAAGGGATGCAGATTTCAAGCAAGAAAAGAAAGGCTCCTTTTTGTTGTGGGTTTTTTTTTAATCTTTTGTCAGAGAAACTAACAACTCTTATGTTTTCCTAWGGGAGATGCAGTTTTGTGTACATTTCCCCTTCAAAAAGTGAATTATCACTTTTAGATACCTGCTTCCTCAGCTCCCCTAGCTGCTCTTGAAGCTTCTGCTGTTATTGTTTTGCTRCCTGTAGGAGTAACAGGGTGCAAGCAGCAGGAAAGCCAAGTATAGAGTGCAAAGKGTGCCTCAATTTTACAGTTTTTCTCCGTGGAGCAGAAAACCTCTGCTTTTTACAAAGGGAAAAMACGGTAGGTGGTTTAACTTGCAAGCTCTTGGCCCATGCTCCAAGAGATGTGCATTTCCCTGCAGATGTGGTACACAGTGTCAGCAGGATCAGGCTCACCAGTGTGTGGCCCTGGGAACAGGCTGGACAATCCCAATTTTACTGCCAAAACCTTGTTTTTATATGATAACTTGGAAAGAGGGGAAAAAAGGCCAGCTTAAAGCAATAATAATAATAATAGTAATATTAATAATAAAAAAGCATGGGCTATTTGGCACGGCGGGTGTATAAATCTCGACATTAGCTACCTGTGAATCATCCAGCAGCACGTTAATTGGTACCCCTCAGTAGATGAGGATTTGGCACTGGGTCTGCATGTAATTACAAGCCACACACAGAAGGACACAGGCAGCTAATGAACTCCTGCCAAACTCCAGCTCCGCTCCTGCGGCTTTTGAAGCCCGCTGGTCTTTCAGCATTTTGTATGGTAAGCACTGAAAAGCATCAAATCACTCCTTTGACAGTGTTTAGAAAGGGTTGGTTTGTTGAATAACCCAGTCCCTCCAAAGTCCCAAATCTGAGAACTGGAGCATCTATAGGCTCCTTTCTCAGCAGAGCAGTAAATAGGCTGGAAATAGAGGACACCCCTGAGGAGCTCCTGCCTTGCTGACAGGAGCCAGAGGGCTCTGGTTGCCACGATGGGCTGCAAGAAAAGAAACTATTTCCACTTAAAAAATAGTTCAAAACAATCCCACCAATGGGATGCTTTTTGTTCCCAAGCCCTGTTGTTTAGAACTGAGGCTGTGCACAGCATCTCTCATGGCTTTGCAGTTGCTCTGGTGTCCAGAGCGAGGTGGCAGAAGGGGTTTTTGGAGGGTTTCTGCCCTCTTGGGAGGGCAGGTTTTCATGGGGCTGGGTTTGGAAGGTCGTGGTGCTTTTTCATGGATGTTTTGTTGCTGGGATGGGATTTGAGCCTGAGCCCTTCTCCTCCTCTTTTCATGTCTGAGGTGACAAAGGGAGTAGTTGTTGAGATAAAAACAATTTCCATGAAAACCTGAGATTTTCAGGCAAACATACCAGGCGGGTTTCATGGCAGTACCATGGTGAAGAGGAATAATGCAGCTTGGCACGAAGCCCTTCCAAATAAAAAAAAAYGGGGGGAGGAGAGGAAACAGAAGAGCCTTTGTCAAAATTAACTGCAATAAAGAAAAAGGGACTCCTATTCCCTTGGGCTTCTTTAACCTTCTTTCCTCAATTTATTCACACGTTCCTTGACAGCAGGGCACAGCATTGTTGCAGGAGGCTGGAAATGGAAATTGGGAGTTGTCCATTTTTGGTTTTAAAAGGCATGGTACATGTTGTGTCCCTCCAGTCAGTGTGAATAGAGCCTTGGCCCTCGCCTGTGCCATTCAGATGTGGCCCAGTTCATCCTGTCCCTTAAAGAAACAGGGTTATGGGATGTCACCTGGCTGCAAAATGCAGCTGTTATGGGCAGGTGCCTGGGAAAGGGGCTGGGGTGACAAGGTGGCTGTGCCCACCCTGCCTGGCCCTGTGCTTGCAGACCGTGGTGGTGAAGTTTTCAGTGTTACACTGGGTTTGCAGAGTTTTCAGTTTCTTAGAGGGATAAAAGCACCCAGAAGTCTGAGATGGCGTGCAGCACGGAGCCATGCTGTCTCAAAAAATTCTGTTTGGCTTTCAGGGGCACAAATAATTCACAGGGGCAGTTGGGCAGGGTAGGTAAGTCCTTGTGTACAGCACGGGGTGGACACCTCTGTCACTGATGTGTTGCCTCCAAAATACCCCATTCCCAGCTGCCTTCCATCCAAACTTCTGTGGGCAGGGAGGTGTCAGCATGGCCAAGGCAGCAGTTGTCATACCTCCTCCTTTCCCTGCAAAGTCTCCTTTCCCTGTAATACAAAGCTATTTTAATTAGCAGCATGGTTTTTATTTATTTTTTAACATTACCAGCACAGTCTCAGATATATCATGTGTTGCTACACATKAGGATGCCGCTCTGTGCAGTCAAAATACAGAGGAACAAGAAGATTGGTAATATTACRCTTTTTTAACCCATTGATAAATAGGCAGAGCCTTTCAGAGCTCTGCTCTGGGGACCACCAAGATCAACCCCCATCACTTTAAGGGCCTTTGGATCACTTCCACCCACGTCTCTCTGCCTTTCAGCACTCTGGGCCGTGCTTTATGTCCTGGAAACTCTACCAAATCGCGACTACCGAGGGGGAAAAGCTTCATTTCCAGTTAATCAAGGGAGTTGTGTAATACCATTTTCTCCTGGGGAACTTCCAGAAAAAAGAAAGGAGGAGAGGAAGGGGGGGGGGAGAAAGGGGAGCATTACATAAAGCAAGTATATTAAGAGGAAATAAATTATGAATTAAAAGTGATTAGTGAACTTTTAAGGAAGAGGTCAGCAGTGCTTTTTGGAATACAAACTTTTTAAGCTTCCAGTGCTTGTATTGGGTTACAGAGTTATAACCCGGCCTTATTTGTGCAGGTGGCTGCTGCTTCAAATCCARAGAAGGATTTTGCATTTACAATAGGTACATTGACAGAACTGGGTCAAAAAGCTACTGGTGGCAGGCTCAGGGCTATGGCCAGGGGCTCTGCTGCCTCCTGCACAGGGGCAGTTGCTCCCAAAAATGTGTTTAATTACGGTGGCACTGCCTGGCCATGGTACTCAGGAACATGTTTAGGAAGTTCAGTGATGAAGTTTGATGAATTTTTGTTTAAGAGACCTAATGTTGACAAAGTTAACTGGCTTTATTTTTGCTTCATATGCTTTGTGTCTTTACTGAGTTAAAAATAATAGAATGTTGTTGGCTGCATTACACTGGCTGCAGTCTTGTATTTCTACCTGTTCTTGTTATGGTTTGGGGTGTTTGTGCAAAGAGGAGGAGCCAGGGCTTCTGTGTTGGGGTATTTGGGGGCAAGAAGCTGAGATAAGGAATTTTTGCTTGCTTTTTTATGGATTAAAACAGCACCTACATCTCACAAAATTTTCTTTTTGGGTAGAGGGCGATGACTTGGTTGGATGGGGCTCTGAGTGACTTGACCTAGTGGGTGTCATCCCTGTGCATGAGTTGCAGCTGGGTGATTTCTAAGGTTCCTTCAAACCCAATCTTTTCTATCATTCTGTGATTCTGTATGAGCAGAACAGAGTTGGGATTACATGGGGAAATATTAGTGTTCACCCAGCCAGTGRGATGATGGGGACAAAGGGGAGCAACTGCTTTGCTCAGCCACCGGTTTGGCAGAAATCCCTTTGATTCCCCCCAAAAGAAAGGGGGTGTTGAGTGTTGCTGGGGCTGGGCAGTGGGCTGAGCCCTTCCTCGAAGGCAGAGCCCAGAGGAGTGGTGGTGAGAGGCTCATTCCAAACCCTGCTGACCAGCAGAGCAAGCCCTGCTCGCTCCATTTGTGATTGGAAACATCACAGTCACCACAGTGTGTTTTTCACACAAGCTGTTGGCCTTCACCATTGCAGAGTTCACTGGCACATCTTTATTTTTTTAAATTTTTCCCCTCTCTTCAAGCTGGGTCATCCCAGGTCAGGCTTGTCATATCTGTGACACTTCCAAAGCACCTGGATGTGCAGAGGTGCCTCAAAAGGTGGTGACACTTGGGGGTTTTCGTGGGTGTTTCATTTTATCCCTTGCTGTAGACAATGGGAAATGATGGCTTTGTTTCCATCAAGTTTGGCTGGAGCTGGCTCTGGATTCCTCTTGGTAATGTCTTTTATATTCACCCTCTCCAAATTTGCTGTTTCCATCATGTTCAGCTGGAGCTGGCTCTGGATTTCTGTTGGTAATGTCTTTTATATTCACCCAATCCAAATTTGCTGGTTGGCCAATCTGGTTTAAATCTGATTTACCCCACAAATGCAGAATTTTTTAAGGACCTACATGCTGCGGCTTGGATAGGATCTTTTGTTCTTATTAATGCGTTCTGAGGTATTGAAAATAAATGTGCACTTTAATATAAAAGTTTTTTAATGCATCAGCTCACRCCAAACTCCCATGAAGAACAACTTAGCACTCTTTGTAGAATTCCCTTGTTTTTCTTCCTCTGTATGTGGTCCTTATCTTTGAAAATAGGTGACAGCTACTCACTAAAAGAACTTTTTCTCCCAGAAAAGAAACAGTGGCAGCATTCCTGTTGATCTGGAACTCTTGGAGCATGAGGCTGGCATGTTGTGCTCCAGCCACATGAGGAAGTATTTCTACTCTTGGTTTCAAATCCAGAGGAATTTGCAGTGCAAGAGGATAATTTGGCATTTGGCTTAAAGAATCTGTGACCAAGAACCTTTTTATAATGATATTCTCCCAGGATGGCTGGGTTAATAGATATGCTCCAGGTTGCACCAGGGGGGTGTTAACCACAAAGGATGAGTGTCATGGAATCATGGAATGATTTGGGTTGGAAGGGGTCCCAAAGCTTGTCTTTTTCATAGATAGGGACACTTTCCAGTAGACCAGGTTGCTCAAAGTCCCATCCAATCTGGCCTTSAACATTTCCAAGGATGGGTTTGGGCAGCAGGTGGGGACTCCTGTCACTTTTGACYCCACCTTTGGTTCCTTTTTAAGGCACTTCTTAAATACCTCTGCAGCCTGGGGTCGTTGATGTTATAGGGTTGTCCATATAGAAAATAAATCTTTTTTGCTTTCTTCYTGTTTGCTATTGCACTAACAGGCATGAGAAGATGTTTTGCCCAGTGTTCCTGATTGTCCATCTTACTAAAAACAAAGAAACAAACCCCAAAAAAGTAAGAACCCAGAAAATACCATGTAAATCAAAATGAACCTGTGTCTGCCACTAGGAAGTATTCTGGAATCTGTAGCATCTGGTGGACCTAAAATGTTGAGGTTTGCTTTGAAGTTCCTGCAATTTAGCTGAATAGTAAAAATAATAAAATGGACAACAGAAATGCCACTTTGCATAGGAAGGATGCCAGACAAATTAATATAGATGGGGCAGATGTTCATGGGAGTTATGTGAACAAACCTACAGCAAGTAGAAAATTAACTAATTTTTAATTTTTTTTTTTGTGGAAACCAGCCCATTGTGCCCAAGAACTTTTCCAAACAGGTCAAATCAGAGAAATGCAATATATACTGATCCTTGTTTATMGACTCTTTAGTACTCTAAAGCAGGTACCTGTTTTACCATAAAGTCTGGGGTTTGTTTGTGTGGAGAATTTTCTCTCCTCATGTGTCAGCTGAGAGTAGTGGAACTGTAATCGRGCTGAATGGGAATCTGTTTTGCAAACAAAGATATTAGACGTGTTTCCAAAATACAGGCAGATGCACAGATCAGTCTGCTGGACTGCTGGAATCAAGGTGAAGAACAATTAAGACTTTGCAGTAGTAAAAGAGCTGATGGTTAGCCCAGTTGTCTCCTTGTCCTAGTGAATATGCGGTCCTCAAATACCCAGATTCAGTCAAAAAACATTGGGATGGAAGCACATCACTGATGCTTTCAAGACCTTTAAAAATCTGAATTTAATAGCTTGATCCAGTCTGCRGTAGGATCCTTTTTTTGGCTGATACTGGGCTGCAGATCTGGTCCCTTGAGATTATTTTTTTAGCTGACCACACTCCTCCCATTCCTTCAGATACACCCAGAGCTGGTGCAGAGCTGGCTTCTGTTTTGATTGACAGCACATGCCTGATATGGCAGAAATGTGGAAAGACTTCGATTCACTGGGTTATTAACTTTTATTTATGTATTTGTGTATATATTTATACATGTACAGTGTAAGTTGGCTCCCAGAGTTGCTCGTTCTCRCAGCAGTTGCCAAGGCTGCCCTTGCAGTGCTGCAGTTCTTCTCTCAGAGTTTTGGGAAGCCAACTTTTAAAGCCCCAATAAAAGCCTACCGTAGCCTAATCTAATTTATATGCATTTTAAAATATGTACAAATATTGTAAACCAAATAAGGTTTGTATGTACCCAGGWTCAGCCACTAAGTACTTCAAATAGAGAGCCTGTCTCTTGTAGGTACCCAAATATTTACAGTGTGACTTGAGTAAGGTATTAGATACCCCACTCAGCCCTGCCAAATTAATTAATGGTCTTTTACACTTATTTAGGTAGATGTCTGATCTAGTGAAACCCTAAGAACACCCAGTGTCTGGATAGTGGCAGGCAAAAGCATTGTGGAATACTTGTTATAAATTACCATTGCTTTGTTGAGATAGCCAGCAACATCCCACTGACCTGCAGGGTTMAAGAACAAAGATGTAACAGGGAAAAAACCCCTAAACCCCATCAAAACCAGACATTTAAAAAGGAGAAGGTGGTGATGGTGCTTAATTTGGTGCAAAGATGAAGGCTGGGCTGGGAAGATGAGAGTGGCCTAGGTGGGTTACTGCCCAAATGCCTCTTGCCTTCCTCCCACTTTTTGATGAGTGGCCAGTGAAAGCTTATCCCCCTTTTAAATTTTTTTTCCTCCTATTAAATCTGCACAAGTGTTAACTTTTCAAAGACTCTGAGATTCAAAGTGCTGTACCCAACACAGAGCCCTTTTTTCTCCTGCCTTTGATTTTTATGCACATTTCGAGCTGGTCAGAGGGTACACGGGGGTTTTGTTTAGGCTTGGTGCTGGGGTTTTAGCTTTCAAGCTGCCAGCCTTCCCAGGATTATTGCCTATTAACTGCCTCTTCATAAAGGTGCTGACCAAAGAAAGGAATATTTTTTCCTTGGCGCTAGACTTCCAAACTTGATTGGCTTTATTAAATGGAAAGACAAATAAATTTAAACCCTGCTCTGAAATACCTTAGYGCAGGACACCAGCAGTTAGAGGTCACCAAGTCACTTGGACTTCCTCCCAACAAAAGCAACATCATTTTTCAATGTCCAGCCCCACAGCATCCCGCAGTGCCTCACACAATTCCTCAGTGTCCACACCTGCTCCGTGCCACTCGGAGCAGGGCTGAGCCTSTTTGGATGGGGCAGGATCAGTCCCYGAGAGAATTCTGTTATGGTTTGGAGCCATGTTTGATCTCTTACAGCAGAGCTGGAGAAAAGCTTGTGTTTGGGATTTCCTTGTTCTGTTATTAAAGCAAAAAATCCCCGTTGTACAAGGAGAAGCAACTTTCCTTCACCTTGTGAAGGATGTTACAGGTCAGAAGGTAATTTCAGCACTGTTTGCCTTTATTGCATTGGAAGAAGCAAATCCCTTTGTTTTATGCTTTATTTTCCCATGAGATGAGGTAGCAGACCTTGTCTGGTTGCCCAGCTCCCTTTGGATGTGCCAGTGTTGTGTCCATGCTTTAGGACATGGTCCACAGGCTTCTGTGTCATTTCTCAGCATGGAAATACTGGTATTAGGGAGGATGTGAGGCCCTTGTGCAGCATTCCTGAAGATTTTGCAGTTGGTCTGGGCATGACAGAATGATTGGACAGTACCATTTTTGGAGAAAAGTGAACATCCCCAAAATCAGTGTAATTGTTCTGCCTGCCCTGTACATCTGTCATTCACCTCAGTGCAAGTCACTGTTTCCTGAAGTGAACCTCTTGTATCCTCAATAGTTTGGTACCATGTGTAGGGATGGGAAGTAGTGGAGGTCGAAGACTTAGCACCTTTATGGGGTTCAGCTGTTGAATCTGTAGGTCTGCAGCCAGGGATGCACACTCTGAATTCCCTGTTAAAATGCTGACTCAGAGAGGCAGTCTGGGGCAGGAGAGGTGWTGAGGACAGATGTTCCATCCTCACRKTGCAGCCCTACTCTGCTTGCCTTCCCTTTTCAAGGTGTGTGGGCTGTAAGCCCCACTTCTGGATCCTTTTGCCTCGGGCAGATCTCCTAGTGTGAATAATGTCTCTGTGGTGTTTTGTTTGAGGGATCCCAAAGGTTTCTCTCCCTGTGTTTAATTTTCTGTCTCCTTCCAGACTTCCCTCTGTAGTGTTTTTTTTCTGCAGAGCCCATGCTCTGCCAGCCTTTTGGCACCACTACAGGTTTCTCCATGCTGGAACCCCCTTGGCAAAAAAAATGTGGGTGGTGACCTAGTCCTTCAGACAGCCTGTCCTCCAAGAAATAACCTTGTGGAAGAAGAGCCATCTTGAGCACARTGTATTGTTTGCCATGGGCTGGGGTCTTCCATTCCTTGGGTGAAGGAGCAGCCTCTCACCCAGCCCTCAAAATCAAAGGCATCTTATGTCTTCTGAGTAATATTCACTCAGTTATAGGGACTGTGTTTATGTTTCTCAAGTTAAAAAAAGGGGAGGGGAAGGAAAAAAAAAAAAAAAGGGAATCTGAGGTTAGTGTTTTGCTGGAAAAATATCAAGACTTGATTGGCAATATCCCACTAAACCACAAGTTTGTAGGAGAGAAAACAAACCCATTGGATTTTCCAAACTATGCCTATGTGCTTTATGAAAATGTGTCCCATATAGGTCACTTACACTCTTATTATAGCTGTGGCAAGTGTACATATAATTGAAACACGGAAATACTACCCCATGCTGCTCAATGAATGAAGGAGAAACAAATCTTTATTATTCCTGGGTTCACAGAATATATAGGAACACTATTGTCTCTTTTTTTTTTTAATTCTATTTTTTTAAATTTCTTTTTTTTTAGGGCCGGTTTTAGCTTTCAGATGTATTTTATTGTCTGTGGGAACATGTGTTTTACAGACCTGTCATGTGAAAGCCATTAGCAAGAGGAACTGGAGGAGTAACAATGAGCCACGTAACCGTGGTGTGTCTGCTCCCCGAGTTCAGCCGGATGGCACCCGGCGACGTTAGCGCTTCTCCCCTGCCATTCCTCACCAGGAAACCTAAGGATTTTTTAGGTCGCCTATTAAAAAGGGATTGCTGGCATCACAGGCAAGCTTCTGGGCATCAAAATGGTTAAATCACGGAATGAAGATCAGCTGGATTCACGCGAGATGTCCGGTTTTATTTACCAAATCTGAGCGGGGCGGGCAGTTCTGGAGCTGCTCCTCGCTGGTTCACACATGTGGTGGAAACTGTCCCGCCTTGCCAAGCAGCTCAAGGCCCAGAACTTGCAACTAACCCATTTCCAGAGTTTTTGAGAGGATCTGAAAGGGGCCCTGAGCAGTGGCCTAGACCACTATGGAGTACCTGAAAATTTCACTTCAGTTTGTGTTGTCCCTGCTCACAGGCGATGGAGTTTTTCTTAAGACTAACAAAACCCTGTAGTAATCCTGGCTTAGGCAAACCCATTAATATATAGAATAAGCAGCCAAAGGGGATTGCGCAAAGTGAAATCCAGAGAGTGGTTCATGTGGAGAACATGGGGAACATTATTTTGGTGACACTTCTGAACAACATGCATGGTGCCCTGGCTAATCACATCTAGCAGATGGTGTTCACTACAAATGTGCTGTGGACAGCTTTGGGTCAGACCCAACAGTGCTTCATTTTTTATTTATTATTTTTATTCATTTTAGAAGGAAAAAGCCTCTGATGTCTTTGACTGCTGGCTGTGTAAACAAACCCACAGATACTTAAGCAAGTTAGTGGTCGGCAAGTATTCCCTAATGCCTTCTGTAGGATCTGGGTGTGAGACCTGTTGTCTTGGCCCAAGGACAGCTGGAACCACTGTGCATTTGTTTTTCCCCTTACCTGGGTTTCGCTCTGCAAGTGGGAGGAGGGTTTCCTGTACCTTGTGGCTTGTGATTTACTCTGAACATGGGTTTCAGGGAATTTGGGGCTTGGTTTTGTGGGGATGTAGTGCTCCTCTCAATGATGGGCTTAACAGCAAAGATGGATGGGGAAACTGAGGCAAAGGGAAGGAGGGTGTCCTGCCCAAGGTGACATTGTGGTTGGGAAACACCCTTCTAGGTTTGAGGCAGTGCTGTGTTTGTCTGAAAAACTTAAAAAAATATGGAGTTACGGATGTGCCACAATTTCCAGGTGTGCCCTCCATACTGTGTGTCCTGACCCATGGTCTTGAGCAGATCCGCTTCCTGTCTGGTGCAAAGATCCAGCCAAGYTGTACTGACACAGGAATCCTGCACAGAGGGTTCCCAGATAGTATTTAAAACCCAGATTTCACGTGGCTTTGTTGTGATTGAAGGTGAACAGGCTCGGATGGGAGTTCATCAGCTTTTGTGAATGCTCTGGTCCTTGCATGCATTGTGTTGGGTGTCCCAACAGCTGCCCAAAGCACATGGTTGGTGCCTTAGTAGGTACAAACAGGAAACTGTCAATACACCCTGTAAATACAAAGAGGAGTGAGCCAAGGAAGGCTTCAAAGGCGGGGAAGTGGTGGGGATGGAGAATGGCTGGCCAGGGAGGAGAGAAGCCCTGCGGATACTCGATCCTGCCGTGTTTGTTTGCACAGCTCTGGGCTGCTCTGCCCGGCGCACTCGGAGGAGCATCGGGCCCTCCCGGGAGGACAGTGCCAGATTGGCTTTCATGGCCTTTTGCAGAGGGATTGCTCCAGGGGTCTGTTCCTGTAAGTTAATATTTGCAGCACACAGGGCTTAACTGGAACCAGGCTGCGCAGACATCTGATAACCATAACAGAGGAGATGCTTTTTCCCTGCAAGAGCAGCTTGGAAAAACAAATCCCAATGCTATTCCCTTTGGAAAGATAACAATATGGAAAGAAAAGCACCAGGAACGGTGGTGCATGGTTTGCAAGGGGTTTTCTCGTTGAATCTTGGGAGGGTTTTTGTGAACTGCTTGTTTTTACCTGTATTGCTGATGGGTTTGATTGTCTCCTCTTCTTTGTAGCCGGGTTGCCCTTCCTCATCATCGAGACAAGCACAATCCAGCCCTACCAGAGGGGCTTCTACTGCGACGACGACAGCATCAGGTACCCGCAGAAGAACGTGGAAACCATCAACGACGCGGTGCTGTGTGCTGCAGGCATCCTCATCGCCATCCTCGCGGTGAGTCCCACCTCCAGAACCTCCTCCTCTGTCCCAGCAGGGGCTTTTTGGCACCTCTTTGTCCTGCTAATGCTGCCACGGTGTCTACCGGAGCACATCTCCTCTGCCGATTGTTTGACTTTTGTAAGCGTGGAGTTGCAAATATTTACAAATGAAAGCTTGTAATGAGAGGAATGAGATTATTTTTGAAGCCTGTAAACAGGCCCAAAGCTGTTTGGGCAAGTCTGTGAGCGTCACAAGAACTTTTCCACCCTCCAGTAGGAGTTCAGAGTAGAGGCAAAAACACTTGAGTGTCAGTAAGGACTTGGCATGGTTTGTCACTATTCAAATAACTTGTGGTATTTGCCTATTTTATAAGGCTTAAAAACAAAGAAAGGATACTTCTTTTCAGCTAACCAGTGCCTGGAAAATTTAACAGGTTAGTGTTAGGTTTTTAAGAGATTGCATATTAWAGCTGTTTTTAAAAGACAATTAAAACCTTCCATGGGGAGCGCGTTCCCAGGGTCCTCGCTGTCCCACCTTCCCAATGCCTCTTCATTTTCCTTCTGCCAGTTCTTCCAGAGCTGTGCTAGGAGATGATTGCATGGCAAGAGCTTTATTTGTCATCCAAAAAGCTGAACTCAGCCCAAAAAAAAGTTGAGCCTCCTGATGCCAATGTTTGCCTGGTCTGGGGCAGAAGACAAGAGCTGTCTCCAGGTTGTTGCTTAAACAATTCCAGTTAAGATGAAATTCCC
This sequence comes from Cardinalis cardinalis, assembly GCA_014549065.1. Classification (NCBI taxonomy): domain Eukaryota; kingdom Metazoa; phylum Chordata; class Aves; order Passeriformes; family Cardinalidae; genus Cardinalis; species Cardinalis cardinalis. The sequence goes on along the minus strand of JACDOX010000101.1, from coordinate 164,109 downwards.
CTGTGAAAAGTACCTACATTTTTTTCCTTCTCACCTGCTGCCAGAACAGCTCAGGTGCTTTCCCAGAAGTGCCACCTTCCTCTTGCTCCTTCAGCCAGGAGGGATGGAGATGAAGAGGTCTGAAGCACTTGTTCTCCTTTCACCTTTCCTTTCATGGGCAGTAGATATTTTAGGATGGCGCAGTGCCTGCTTTGGTAATACCACATCCTCAGCCTTGTGTGATGTGAATAACTCCATCATTTCCTCATCTCTCCATCATTTCCTCATCTCTCCGTCATTCCCTGACCACATACACACACTCAGCAGAGCAGATCCCCAAAATTGCCCTGTCCCCTCTTCCCCCTCCTTCCCCAAAGCAAGCTCAAAAGGTGCCAGGCCCCCAATTCTATAAACACAGCAGAATTTCCCCCTGCAGGTGAATGACCCTTGAGTGTGGAAAAGCCATAAAAATGAAATGAAAAAGCCTCTCATTTTCGCATTACTGCCGGAGCTATCGGCACGCCAGCTCCATGCAGAGTGTGCTTCTGATCCCTAATGAGGCAGTGGCAAATACAGGAGTTGGAACAGAAACTGGAAACATAATCAGCTGCCTGTGTGATCCATCAACTCTCTACCATGAAATAGCAGGTCAATTAAAAGAGAATGAAAATCCCCAAAGAATTGGATGTTTCTGCCCTGGTTTCACTGTGCCCACAACAAATGTAACTTAATAAGGTAAATTCAAAAGCTCAGTTATTTGCTGTTGAGTGACACAAATGGCTAACGAGGAACTGAAGCAACAGATTTCTTTGCTATGGCAGCTTGCATGGAAAATTCAAGTCAGCCTGACCTCCTTTTTCAGATGTAACCCAGATACCAGAATTACTGTAGCATAATAGGAATTCCTTCCAAATCCACAGAGCTCTGAGTGCACTCCTTTGGAAGGCAGGGCAGTGGTCATGAGCACTTCCAGGGAGCTGGCTTTTGGGATGGAGCAGCCAAAATTCCACACCCTCGCTTCACGTGGCGTCACAGGCAGTCTAGCCTGGGGTAAAAAGGTCCAGGTCATGTTTTAAGTGGCTTGAGGACACCCAGAGAGTTTGTTAAGTAAACGGCAGAGGAGAGGCCTTTGCTTCCTTCAGGATGGGAGAGGACATGCCTTTGGTTTTAATATCTGTGTATTTACTGACTTCAGGCAAATTTCCATGCAGATGGCACTGGAGAGGCTCGTGCCCCTGGACTTTGCACTCCTTTGCACTCTCACCTCTCTCCTGACTGCTCTTTGGGCTAGAAGGTGGTTGGTGTGATGTTGGTGGTCCCTTGGATGGTGGSAAGGGGAAGGTGACACTCCTGAGCTTAGTAGGGGCACCTCTGCTGTGGTACCACGTCCCCACACCTGACAGGTCTTGAAGGGCTATGTAGAATTCCTAATTAAATTAATTTGCTAGGTGATCTGAGTGACACACCTGGATTAGATGGCTGTTTTACAGTTGAAGGTGATATGYTGCAATGTGATTAGCACAGAGAATGTTACACCAAAAGCAAGTGGCTAGAAAAGCTCTAAAAGTAATTACAGGCTAATTGGATTGCTGGTGATAGCTTATAATAACAATAAAATGGACTTGACGACTGAAAGTCTGCAAAAAGCATTCACAGACAGAAAAATTTGATGTTGGCTTCTCTCTAGTGACCAACTTTTTTAAATATGTGTCCCAGGGAATTGTGCCCATCACCTGGAATGGCACATGTCCCGTGTGGATGGCTCGCCAGGAGTGCAAGGCATGAGAAGAGTTTGAGATCTTTAAAACTTGTTTTCTTTTCAGGATGTCCTTCCAGTCTGTGCACATCTGTGCTGCATTAGTTTTTCACCGTCCTGCTTTATCTGGGACAGCACTGCCAAAAAAMCACGTTTACCCAATTTTTAGCTACTCATTAAGTTGATCCATGGCTTTCACTAACTGGGRAGGGTTCCTGGGTACCCAGCAGCATTTTAGTGAGGGAGTGAAGGCTCCAATTTACAATCTGCTACATGTGTGCAATTACCCAGACCACCAACAGTRAGAGAAAAATATTAATCCCCAGACTTTTGTTGGTCCCTGTTTAAAATGGTCACATGCCTTTCCCCAGGCCAAGAGCCTCAGGTTTGAGGGGATCTGTTTGTGAGTTTGCAGTAATGGCACATCTCCCAGTGTCAGATATCATCCTTAATTTGCCTGGTCTTCCCTCTGTGAAAGCCACGAGTTTTGAGCCTCAGAGCTCCCCTTCTTGTGAATTTAGGTTTTTGGGAGTGCAGGAGCCTCTGTGTCCATCCAGGACAACCTCCCTCTGCAGGCCTCACGCCAGTAGATTTCCTGTGCTGGAACAGGGTTCAAAATAGAGATAAACCATGGTCTTTGGAGGCTGTGAGGATTAAAATGATGCAGCTCCCTAAACAAACCTTGGTCACTACCAGATTTCCAAGAGGAAATCTCAGCTGTGATGTGTAAGCCCCAAATGGTGGTGCAGCCACTTGGAGAATTTCTGTGCATGGTAGCAGAGCCTGCTCTAGCTTGGCATTTATTTTCTGTTATTACAGTTGTATCTCTCTTTGATAAAGCCTGCTTAGCTGCAATTTCAGCTGCCTTAGGTCAACCTTTGTTTTTCCAAGCCCCGGTACAAGTGAGTTCAAACAATGATACAGCTTCAACTCTTCTTAGTCTAATTGCCATACTTTTCCAGTTTATTAGTTTCCAAAAGTTGTTCCAAGCTTTTAAAAAAGGTAGGCAGGGGAGCCTYGTCTCCTGCTTATGGCTGGCAGGCTGCCACGCTGGGAGGAATATTGCTGGCTGCTCCAGAAGGGGATTAACATGAAGGCATTTTTCTTGACAGTTAATTTTACATATCACAGTCCCCGTGACTACAGAGAGGCAGAGACAAGGGGGCATCCAAAAAAAAAAAAAAACAACAAACCCCACAAAACCTCTGCCTCGATTTATTACTCAGGTATAAAAACATTTAGAGTAATGAATGAAATCCTAAAGCTGTAAATCTGGAGCTTAAAATTTAGGTGTGTAGCGTGACGGAGAACAATTAATTTAAATCTTTGGCTCTTTGGGAGAGGTGAGACATTTGGACTTCATTTCACAGCCTGATTTTCATTAACCTGCCTCTTAAGAGTCATGAGTGTGAGAAGTTGGATCCTCTGCTCCCTGATGGTGATTTATGGTGATACTGTCAAACCTCAGCACCCCTGACACAAGAAAAACATAATCTGCTGCCAGGTGATGGCAAGACACCTTGAAATGCCCCAAAATAGCTGGACTTTTTGGAGGCCTTGAGAGGTCTGAATTGGGTCTGCTGGCAGCAAGTTTTGGGCCAGAATCTGAAAAATTTGGGGCTTTCTGTTTCTTCCCTTGTTGTGTTAATGATTTCAAGAGAGRAAGATAAGCAGGATGTAGGTTTATTTTCCTCCAAAATCAGTTTGATAAGAGGGTAGTGGGTCTGGCCTCTCCTTCCCAACACACACTAATTCTTTATCTGCTTTATGTCAATTTTCTTTTCCCACTATGCTGGGGTGTTACTTCACTTCAGTAAAGATATGCCAATGTGCTAACCCAAAATTTACTCTTTGTTTCRTTTATTGGATTTTTCCATAAACAACATGCTGAGCACTGGGAGGGATGAGGGGAAGGATGGAGAGACACTGGGCCATGGCTTTTCCTTCCTCAATCCAGAAGCAGATTCCTGGTKTGAGATCCCAGAGCTTTCTCAGCCTTGCATTCACACCCAGCCCTGCTTTTGTCTGTTGGACCCCTGGATGCTGAGAATTTTAAACTTTCTKTGCTGAAAGGCACAGACCCACAAGGGAATGCTGTATTTGACCTGAGGCGGTGGAGAAGSCTTCTAAAATTGAATGATAGAACTGGGATTGTGGGTGTGGAGTTTGAATGGGAGTGTGTAATATCACAGAGTGGAAAACTTAGAGTTTAAGGTTTTAGAATATAGCAATATATATGGGGCTAGATGGAGGCTTTAGGGCAGTGGCTGGTCCTTTTTCTTCACCTTCTTCTTCARGGGTTTRGGTGTTTTTTTGTAATTGGACAGAAAAGTCCACATTGCGGGACATGATGGATTGGTTATTGGGTTAAAAGTAAAAACAATCTAGGTGTCATTTCCGAATTGGATAGTTTAGCCCTAAAAGACCTTGTAGAGAAAGATAGTTAATTAGCCATTTTGTAGCTTGTTAGTAGAGTGCTATAGAACTCACAACTTGTAAGACTGTAATATAGATATAAGAAATAATACACATTTGAGCCTGAATACAAAATACCATCTCCAGATGGATCTTCAATCCATCAATCATTACAAAATACCGTCTCCACATGGATGGCTTCAATCCCAACCTTGACAGAGGAAGAAAGGAAATTAAAGAACTGACATTTGCCCAGCGTTTTTCCTGCTCTCTGACCTCTCTGTTGTGCTTCCCTTGCAGATTATAACGGGAGAGCTCTACCGCATCCACTACCTGAAGGAGAAGTCCCGCTCCTTCATCCAGAACCCCTACGTGGCAGCTCTCTACAAGCAAGTGGGCTGCTTTGTTTTTGGCTGTGCCATCAGCCAGTCCTTCACAGACATTGCCAAAGTGTCCGTCGGGCGCTTGCGGCCGCATTTCCTGGCGGTTTGTGACTTGGATTTCTCCACCATCAACTGCGCCAAGGGAGTTTACATCCAGAACTACACCTGCAGGGGGAGCGACAGCAGGGTGCAGGAAGCCAGGTGAGAGCCCCTGGCACCAGGGCCAAGGGTTGCTGACACTAAATGTGGCTCGGGTTTCTCTGTCTGCAATAGAGGATTCGAATCTGAAGCTGAGAGTGGGGTTAGTTTGGATGTTAGGGTGAAATTCTGTGAGGGTGGTGAGGCACTGGGTGCTGTGGATGGATGCCCCATTCCTAGAAGGTCATCTTAGATGGGGATCTAAACAGCCTGGTCTAGTGGAAGCTGTTCCTACCCATAGCAGGGGGTGGAACGAGCTGGTCTTTGATGTCCCTTGCAGCACAAGCCATTCTAGGATTTTCTGAAATGCTGCTTTTTCTGTGAAGGCCATAAATCCATTTTCCAGTGGGCAGCAGTTTCCCTTGGGAAGTGTGGCACTCAGCTGAACAATATTTCTTTTCCTTTCTCTTTACTCCTACACTATTGTTTCCCTGAGCTGCTGCTCTCTGTGGGAATTCACCCCCAGAGCTGAGCTCATGGTGAGCAGCCCAAGCTGTCCTGTGTGGCACAGCAGAGCTTCTCCTCAGGAAAGGCTCTACCACAGGCAGGGCTGCCAGTGCCTCCCCTTGGAGCTCTGTCACATCCGTCAGATGCCCAATTTTGACTTTTCCAGGGGCACATTCCTCATGCTGCAATCAGGCTTCTGGAGAAATTGCTCTATTCTCATTTCTTCAGKGTTTCCCGGTTATTTGAGGCGAGATGATGAGTTATTGGGTTATCCTGGAAATAACTGCTGTCCCCTGAGTAGGCCAGGAAGGGACAAACAATGCAAGCATCCTGTCCATCCGTTTGCTTTCTGCCTCACCAGCAGGCAGGGCGGATAACAGAGGTTTTATAACCAAAGGATTGGGGGTTGTGAGTGCCTCTGCTCTGGCACCCTCAGATGCCAAGTCACCATATTATAGGGACAGTTGTGATATTGAGGATTGTGCTGGCTGGTTCTGAGCACCTGCTTTGTTTTGCAGGAAATCCTTCTTCTCTGGGCACGCGTCCTTCTCCCTGTACACCATGCTGTACTTGGTGGTAAGTGAACTGATCTATCCCCTGTCCCCCATCCCACATTCCATAGCAGTAATGGCAGGATGAGCGTTGGACATGGGAWGTTGGTTGAAAAAGAAGAGTCTGAGCTGTTGGTGGGAGTATCCACCCTCAGCTGCTGTGGTGTTTTTTAGGATAGAGACTCCTGGGATGACAGCTGAGCTSTGTGTGTGTAGCTGTGGGATGTGGCYGAGGTGGCAGTTAAATTCAAATCCTACTACATTTTTTGATGGTCTGTTTTTACACTGAGGAGAGTTTGGGGGGAGCCAGAGTGTTTCATGGATGGAGGGGCAGGATGTGCTGCATGGCCATGTCAGGAGGTGATGCCTGGCTCCGAAATGTGCCAGCAGAGCAGGTGGAGCAGCCTCTGCCCGCCTGGTTCCGGAGGGAGGGCTGGGACTCGTTTTCCTTTGTCAGTGAGAAGTGGCTCTGCCCTTCCTGCGCCTGGGCTGGGGCCGGGGTGGCTGCCAAGGTGCTTCCTGCCAGGACTGCAGGAGGCAGCGCTGCCCACAYGGGCTGGACACACACACACACACCCTTCTGGGGGATTTGTGCCTGGTTTTCCTGTTTTGTAAGTTATTTATTTCACAAAAAATCAGGTTCTGTGTTGCTTTTAAGATTTGTGCTCCTCCTCCGTCCCTGGTAATCTCGGATTTGCAAGCAGAGGAACAGCACTGCGCTGATAAAAACATGAAACATGAGCTTTTATCTGTCAGCAGTGCGCCCCCCATCCCTTACCCTCTGGAAAGATAAGTGACCACTGCTCCCTCCTGCCTTTTCAGCCTTGGATCTCCTTCCCTGTGAGCAACTCCTGTTACTGAATCACTGGGCTTTCCAGGCAGTTGTGGGCGGYGTATTAAATTCTTTCTTTGTTTTCCCTCTTATTTTGTTCTTGGAAAACTTCTGAATTTCTCCAGCGAACGTTTTGGCTGTTTCCTCCCAGCTATTACAATGAGGAGCTGCCTTGGTGATGCTTCACAGGAGGCTCAGCCCATCTTAAAGCTGTCTGAGCTGAGTTTGGAAGCCATCTCTCACAAGGGCAGTCATTTATTTCTGGGGAGGTCTCTGGGCAGTCAGATAAGTCAGCCCTGAGGTATTTTCAAGCCTAGCATCTGGGAACAGCAAGGACTGCCAGTCCCTGTTAAAGGTGGTGATGGCTTCTGTACCAGGGCTTGAACCATTTACTGCAGGTTGCTGGACAAACTTTCTTTTTTCGTGTGTTTTCTGAAATTCCAGCACTTTTGGAGCAGGTGAGAAGCAAATGGGAATACAGACCTTGGAGGGCAGAGACCCCAAAACTGCAGAGTGCGTTCCAAGTTCCCACAGGATGCGCAGAAAACCTGCAGGGCTCATTTCCCATTGCTGCTTTGCGCCAATGCCTGCTGCTTGATGTTGTTTTTATCTTTGCAACAGGCTTYAGAAGTGGTGTTTAGCTCCTGTGAGATGTCTCAGAGCACAGAGATGCCTCTGGTCTCTCTTTGCTGCCCTTCCCTGTCCCCATATGGGAGCACCTGAGCTGTCAGCACTCACCAGACTTTGCCCCACACCCCCCAGGACAACAGGCTGTTCCACTTGCCCCTCTCTATGCAGGGGGCAATCCCTTTAAAATTATTTTATTTTTAATTTTCACCTTGTCCCAAAACTGTGATATGKCTGGTAGCAGACTCTGCCTGACCAGCTGTCCATTTGCCTTGTGTCTTAAGAAGTCAGGAAAAATTACATCAAGTATTTGGTGATTAATTGAAGGGAGAAAAAGGCAACTTGAGACAAGACAGGTGAGGCAAYAATGTTAAGGCTCTCTTCGACCTAAATGATTCAGTGATTCCAGCTTGTCTAGCAGCACCCTGCTCTCCATCACTCCATTTCCCTGGTCACTGCCACAGCCTGAAGAGAAATCTCATAGAAAAAGGGAGGCAGAAAATCTGACACATTGGAGAGGCTGATAAAAATCAAAAAAATAATTACAAGAAAAAAGAGATTATAGTAAGCCAGAGGGATTTTATTTGATGCAAGATAAACCCTGCTGTCTTGCCCACCTCAATGAATGAGTTGGGGTTTTGAAAGCCTGCTTAGAAACGCGGCATCCACCATGCCAGTGCCTGCAGGAGGTGTGTTTGAAGGGTTTAATCAGGGAACCATCTCCATCAAGACAAAACGCGTGCTCCCCTGTTCCTAGGTAGTGAGGACTGTGCTGCAGCAGAGCTGGAGGATCTGTGGGGCTGAGTGTGTCCTGCAGAGGCCTGGCAGGTCAGCCGTGTCCCGAGCGTGTTCCTGGTTGAACAATACTTCATATTTCAAGGATAAGTCACTTCCCGCCTTTCCTGGCGTTCCCTGGCTTCACTCTCGGAGCCCGTTCTGAATTAAAATGTTTTCAAGTTTGCTTCACCTGGTGGAGACGAGTGCCAGAAAATTCCAGTCAGGCTGTGAGAAGATCCCTGGATTCCCAYGCACCCCGCAGGGCTTTGCCTGCAGCGTGGGGCTGGATTTGTCCAGAGGTTTGGTGAGCAGCGGCTGAGTGACCACAGCTTCCCCATTTCCTGGCACAGCAGCAGAGCCCTGTGCTATCCATGGGCTCCTAGCAGGAAAACACTCATAGATGCCAAGCCCTGGAGGGCTTTGAGGGAAAAGTCCCAGGGAAAGGCACTTGCAACACAGTGAAATCCCCTGGGATTTGGTTCTGAATGCTGACACCTCAGGGCTAAGTTTCTCGCAGCCTTCTTGTCACCAGGAATACTCAATTAACATCAGGCCTTTGTATAAAAAATTTAAAAGGGGAAATAACTCTTGGGTAATCCTCTTTGTCCTAATTTTCCTTGCTTTGTTACCCCTTGGCTGAGTGAGCTGTTACAYGTATTTATAGCAGGCTGAGGAAAGAGGAGGTATGGAACAACTTATTCCATGCAGCCCTCTGGAGCTGCACCCACACCTCTTTGTCTTGTTTCTGTGGATGTGGGGGAGTCTTTGCAGGGAGCAGTGGATGCTTTCTGCTCCCCTGGAGCATGTGAGACCATAATGCTGATTGATTTGCAGCATGAAGTTGCCTGAAATCACACGGAGGGTGCAGAAAAGCTAAATTTAAATATCAGGAAATTTGTATTAATATCTCTCAGCAACATTGGCTGATTCTGGATAAAATGCAAGCAAACCTTGTGTATGTAATATGTGTCAGTGGGTGAGTCAGAAGGCTTCAGAATTGGTTGTGGTGAGTTCTACTGGTGTAAATGGAAAATGAGAGATGGTGCTGGGTTTATATTTTGGGGGAGTGTGAGGCTTCTCCCTGGAGCTCCTTGCTGAAGGGTGGAGAAAGTGCCCTGGTACAGCTGAGCAATGATGTGCCCTTGTGAAGGAGCCTCTGTGGTTGTTGTGGACTTGGAGTTGAGTTTAGTGGTGACCTAAGGAAGAGAGTAAAATGGAATTACATCAGATGCCAAGGCTGAGCTGTGAACTGAGCTGCTGGGCATAATTCTAATGGGGTGAGAGGATGCTGTGCGCTCAGCAAAGGCAGGGAAGAGGCAAACAGCACAGGCTGAGAGGTCTTTGCCCATCTCCTGTCCTTCCCTTGTGGCCAGCTTGGTGCTAAAAGCCAAATTCTGCATTCCCCAGCCTCCAGCTGGTTTTGTCCAGCCARGATGGACAAAGCCATTACACTGGGATGAGTTTGGGTGAGGAGGTTTTGGCCCTGTAGCACTTTGGGTACCACTCTGCTTGCAGATGGGGCTGGAGAAGGAATGGTGCAGGAGTGGAGAAGGAGGTCACCTGGGGTCAGCCAGCCAGGAACAAGCCCAGCTGTTTCCCAGAAGGAAGCTCCAGGTGTGCCTGAGGGGGTGATGGAGTCCAGCCCTGCTGCAGGAGAGCGTGAAGGGATTTCTGGAGAGCAGAAAGCCTCGGGAGGCTGGAGGTGCTGCTCTGAGCCTGCATCCCCTGCCAGCTCCTCCTGGCTTTGCTCAGAGGCTGTGTGTGGCTGTGGGCACTCCTCAGCAGCACTGTGGAAGTCCCCTGGCACAGGAAGAGTGATGTGACATCCCTCAAGCCAGCTGCTTTGTGGTAACCCAGCCTCTGCCAGGAGACAGCGGATGGGAACTCCAAATAACTCCCACTCTGTGTGATCCCATTTCTCCCACCCTTGCTCCTCTTGGTGCTCCTGGTTTTTGCTGCCCTGTGATGATCTGTGGTGGAAATAACCCTGGTTGTGGTCTTGCTCTTCCACCCCCTCCTGGGAAGGGCTCCATTCCAGCTCCACATTCCCATCYAAATCTGTCAGTCTGCAGCAGGCAGCATTTCAGATTTGCTCCCAGGAGAAAAAAAAACAACAAACCAACCAAACGAAAAAAAAAACCCCACCAAAACAGCAAAAGCACCTTCATAAGCAGATTTGCAGATAAATTTCCAGGAACTTCCCATTTCTTGGTAATAGCACTAATTCCTGCATTAGGGAAATTCTGATCCTTTCAGCCCCTAAATTCTACTTTGACTTCTTGACCTTGTCCTATTAACTGGGTTGTTCTTTCATACTGAGGGCAGAGGCAAAGCTTGGAGCACCTTGAAAGTATTTTGGGGATCCTGGTGTTTGAGAGCAGCTTTTGTAATACTGCATGTTCATAAAATGCCTGTGGAATAGGAGGAGTGCTGTTCTGSTCTTTTTTTGTCCTTATGAATGAAGAATAAAGAGTAAATTTTCCATGGCCTTTACTGTGGCAGTAAAAAGAACTCAGCTGAGCTTCTCACAGTGGTGTTGCAGTGAAGGGTACAGTACTAAACCTGTGGGTTTTAATTCTCCAAGRTACCCAGATGTGGGTGTGAGTTGGGTGCTGGGGACTTGAGGGACACCCAGCACTCCCCCTGTGGTGCCACACTGCTTTTTGCTCCTTTTTCAGAGCTGAATATTGCACAGGAGGGACACAGTTCAGCACCAGAAGTGCCTGCTTTGTTGTGTCTTCAAACTTGCTGTTTGCTTTTTATTGCTAATTTTTAATTGATAGTTTTGCACCCTCACCTCTAGATGACTTTTTTAGTCCAGGCTTGTGGGGTGGAAAGATTTGAGAGGATGTCCARACTGTGCAAAAGTGGGAAATGTCAGGTTATACAGCAGCAAATTTCCTTCTTAAGTGTTTTGATGGGACAAAGACAGAAGATTAAAGTAAGAGATCAGGCTTCAAGTCTTCCTGGTAGAACTGAGAGTGATGGTTTATAATATATAATACTTGGAGCTATTTTTGCTCTGCAGCAGCAGCACACTGGAACCTGAGTTTTGCATTGTCACCTGGGCTGAGTTGAGGCTGTTGAACATGAAAACAGAATCATGGAATGGTTTGGGGTGGAAGGGACCGGGGTGTGGGGTGTGGGATGTGCTCCATGGGGCCGTGGCTCCGTTCCCAGGCTCGGGCTGGTTTGCAGATATATTCCCCAGGATCACCATGTGCATTAGCCAGCACTGAGCTGTTCTGGTGCTGCTCCCTTCCATGTTAATTGGCTAACAATCTGGRTAATTTGGAGCATCTGCTCCATTCAGACAGTGTGATGTTTCATTTCTTCTGAAGAGCCGAGTRTATGTTCTTTACAAAAAGGGGCAGATACAGTGTTTATGCAACAGCCAAACATACTAAATTGGCCAAAATTATGCTTCTCCCTTATCAGCTTCCCAGTTAGTTCTGCTTTTACAGGTCATTTTATGCTTTTATGTTGTCATTAAGTTATTTGTGGTTTCAGGGAACCCAGTGAGAGCTTCATTCCTTTTCATATCAAGGTGGTGCAAACTGCTCTGGGTGTGTAAAAGGGATCATAAATGGGGAGTAAACCCCTTTGCAGCCCTCTGATGTAGCAGAGCCCCTTGAAAGACAAAGGGTCTGACTCCAGTGCTGCATTTAGGAGCAGAAATGGGGAGTAAACCCCTTTGCAGCCCATGGGGTCTGCCTCCAGTGCTGCATTTAGGGGCAGAAATGGGGAGTAAACCGCTTTGCAGCCCATAGGGTCTGACTCCGGTGCTGCATTTAGGGGCAGAAATGGGGAGTAAACCCCTTTGCAGCCCACAGGGTCTGGCTCCATTTCTGCATTTAGGAGCAGGCAGAGCAGGCCTGAGCTGCAGAGGCCGAGCAGCATTTGCCAGGCACTTTCACGCCCTTTGAGCCTCACTGCTCCCCGAGCCTGGAGGCTGCTGCGGCCTCCCTCCCTCCCCACAGCCTTCCTCCCTGCCTCATCCCCGGCAGGAGCTGCTGTTTTCCTGCCCTCTCTTCCCGCCCAGCCTCCCCGTTCCCACAGGAACCGGCCGTGCCCGGTGCTGGGGCGGAAGCAGGCCCGAGATAGTCACGGCAGGGCCACAATGTCTGCCTGACATCACCCCAGAGCCCAGCCGAGGGCTTTGCTTGGCATTCCCACCCAGGGAGGGAACTCCCAGGCCATGCAGGGGGGCAGCTGCTCTGTGTTTCCCTCAGACCCCGGGGCTCGGGAGGGGAAGCACGATGGGAGTGTTGGAGGGTGGCATTGTGCGCATTRTTGGTGGTTGTGGCCGTGTCTGGCAGTTCTCAGGATGGCTCTGAAGGTTTAGCATGCTGCATTGACTCTTCTTTTCCCTCTGAGAGATGGTAGGAGTCCTAAATACCCCAAGTTTGGGACCTTGGTTTTGTTATGTTTAATAATGCTGGGGAGGAATTTCTTTACTGGGATGTCGTGCTGTGTGGAGGCTGAAGCAGAGCTGGGGTGCAGGGGGTCCCAATCCCCTGTTTCTGGTTCACTGAGGAAGGGCTGTGCCCATCCACCTCTGCCCTCCTCCCCCCCACGGGTTAAAAACCCCTCCAGAGGCCACACAGGTGCAAGGAGCATCCTTCCATTTTGTCAGCTCCCCCTCCTTGAGCCACAAGCCTGTGGCTGCCCCACAGCCACCCCCACAGTGCAGTCACTGCTGCATTTTGGGCGAATCTGTGCAAACTAACTCAACCTTTTTTTTTTGTTTGTTTCCCTCTCTTGCCACAGTTCTATCTGCAGGCCAGATTCACGTGGAAGGGAGCCCGGCTGCTCCGTCCCCTGCTGCAGTTCACCCTGATCATGATGGCCTTTTACACCGGGCTGTCCCGCGTCTCCGACCACAAGCACCACCCCACCGACGTGCTGGCAGGCTTTGCACAGGGAGCCCTGGTGGCTTACTGCGTGGTGAGTGGGGAAACTGGGCAGGAACAGTGCTGGGAAGGTCCTGGGGTCTCGGGTTGTTGGTTGTTAATTGCTGCCCCGAGATGTGCAGGGTGTCTCTGTTTCGGCCCGCGCATCTGAAGAACGAGTCAGAGCTCTTCACTTTTYGGTCTTGAAGTTGTTTATTAATTCTTAKCTATAAAATTTTCTCTCTACCCAGCTGAGGTCTGCTCAGCCAGGCAGCCACAGGCCCTCTGACTGCCCTCAGGGCAGTGTTGTCTTTTTATACTACAAACTACATATGACATATTTACACTTAATTCCCAATACCTATCACCCATGTTAGACAGTGCACTTCTACTCTAAACCAATCCCAAAGTGCCAGCACCACAGCAGAAAATGGAGAACAAGAAGAAGAAGAAGAAGAAGAAAGGCTAGACATGCCCAACTTCTTCCATCTTGTCCCCATAACCCCCATTCCAAAAATCCTAAAATCTACATTTTCACCCTGTGAATATTTTATTATTARACTATTCAAACCTCTGTGACTTTCAGGTCCTCATACAAGGCTGGTAACTTGCTCCAGGGGTCAAAATCAAACCCRCAGGTGYTCTGGGCTGCGTGCCAGGGTCTCCCAGCCCCCCAGTGCGGTCCTCAGCAACTCTGGACACCCAGAGGGATGTACTGAGTTCTGACACTGGGGGAATGGCAGGGCCTTTGCAACCCCACCAGTTCAGCTCAGGTGGTTCCCTGTTGCAGCTGGGGATGTGGTGGAGGCTCCAAAGGCTTGGTCCAGGCAGCTGGGGGCACTGAAAGATGTTCAGCCAAGGGAGAGTGTTTACCTCTCCACCAGAAACTTTGGCTGTTCTCAGGGGCACTCAGCTGAACAATATTTCTTTTCCTTTCTCTTTACTGCTACACTGTTGCTTCCCTGAGCTGCTCTTCTCTGTGGGAATTCACCTCCAGAGTAAGTGTCCTCTGTTAGGCTCCTTAGCAAGGTTTTCCACCAGGAGCTGAGCAGWGAGTCTGGGGTACTTGGCATTATGGCTCTTCCACACACAATCCTTCCAAAAACTGGTGTCAGCCTGACCAGGGGAGGTGGCTGATGGCTGATAGATTTTCAGGGGGCAAAAGGGCTCTTGAAAAAGTGGCCAACAAAAGCTGTGCCCACTTCTCTTCGTGGCTGGGGTGGTTCTTGTGCCCCTGGGTCTCCAAAGGGTGACCTGGTTGCACAGCCCTGTAACTCAAAGTGACACATGAAGATGTTTCAAGTTCACAGGAGAGGGGGGAACCAGATCAGGCAGCTGCCTCAGACACACAAAGGAGCTGGGGGCTGTGGTGGTTTCTGTGTCTGTGTGAACTCTCCAAAAGCAAGATTTTAACAGCTCACCACTTTTTGTGGRGGTTTTTGTTGGGGTTTTTTGTTTGTTTTTTTTTTTAACTGTTCTACAAGTAAGTCAGCCTTGGGAACAAGGAGTTAAGTTCACCAATATTACATTTTGCAGGGAGAGAAAATAGGTTATTTATGTACTTCCCACTCATTGATAATATTCCAAAGCCAAAACAAAAATGTCATTGTTGGGACATTTTCATGGTGTATTATTAACTCTGTGAGCTGTAGCTGTTGGGTTTTGCCTCTGCCTGGTGCCCACATCCCATGCAGGGCTGGCAGATCCCGAGGGGGAGGTGGGAGAAGTGTCTTTGTGGTGGGAAGTGGGCTAACAGGCACAGTGTGGAAGGGGAGTGGGGACCAGGCAGTGCATCCCTGGGTCCCAGCAGTGGTTCCAGAAGGACAATAGCTCTCCGGATGGAGCTTGGGATGGGTGTCCGGATGCTTCCTGGCTGGGACAGAGAGCAGCAGGCCTGGCTGTCCCCTCCCAGCCCTCCGGCAGCTGGGAGCTGAGCTGGGAAGGGGAGGCTGTGGCAGGGCTGGGATAGTTTTMCTGTGTCATAGGAAGCAGCTGCCTGGAGTTTCCCAGGCAGGCTCGGGTTTGCTGGCGAGCTTGGGGCAGCCTGAGCTGCTCTCCCAGCCCGCTGGTAAAAGGAGCAGTTGTGTCTAAAGGCTTTGCAGGAATGGCTCAGTAACCTGGAACATCTCAGGCTGCAGCTTAGGGCTCTGGGCRGGGTTTGAGCCCAGCCCTTTTCCCATTCCATCAGCCTGCAGAGAACCAGCAGTGTA
The DNA here is from genome assembly GCA_014549065.1 of Cardinalis cardinalis. NCBI lineage: Eukaryota > Metazoa > Chordata > Aves > Passeriformes > Cardinalidae > Cardinalis > Cardinalis cardinalis. The sequence goes on along the minus strand of JACDOX010000101.1, from coordinate 149,042 downwards.
CCGTTCTCCAGAACCTGGCTTTGCTGGTAGGAGTCTTTGCCTAGTAGGGCCTGGCAGACTTTTGGGAGGTGGCAGCAAGGGACAAGAGGAAGAGTCATCTCAAAACACCCAGAGTTTGCGCTGCAGGAGCAGTTTAGGAGCTTTTTGCTGAAATTCCTGGKATGTCCTGGGGTTCTTGCCCAGCTCTCCTGCACGGGCTGCTCTTAAACAGAGGGAGGGACCTGGAGACTCATGACCTCCCACCCTGGGTGCTCCTAGCCACCCCTTCCCCCAGCAAAGCCTTCAGGGTCCACCCTGGTGATAGCCAAGAGCTGTAAAAACACCACAGTTATCAGGCCATAATTTTCAGTAGAAACCAGTTGTGGATTTCATCTCCAAAGGCTGCCCGAGCTTAAACCCAGGTCGTGCTGCAGCAGACACGTTTGTCTTTCAGTGCCTGAAATAACAAGCAGAAGACATTAATGTCAAGCACTTCCAGCTGATGAAACATTCAGAGATGRAGCCAGGGTGAAATATAACAAGGATTTCTCAAATAGAAATAGTTTCTCTGCGCCTTGCAGGCAGCTTGCTGTGTGTTGTGTGGTTTATGTCTCATCTGAGGGAGAAGGGGARATGTCAGGAGGACATGCTCCCAGTGTTGCTCTGGTTAGCTCAGAGGAGTTGTTTTAACCTCTCTGTATATGATTAAAAATTGCTTCAATAGGATGAGAAGTAATAGGAATTGTTAAGTGGGAATATGAGATATTGGCTTAAAATGCTCTCAGTCTTCTCCCATCAAGTTTTCTTTATGGGTGGAGAGCACCTTCTACAGGAAATGGAGCTAATCCAAGTGAAAAACTTAGCACGTTTATTAGTCCTTTTTTGTGTTAAACAGTTCAAGCATTAGGAGGATTTAACACACTTTTAACCCCCAAAGATCACGTTTCATGATTCTTATAAATGTTTWTATAACCTCCAGCCATGTTAAAGTGAAATACAGTTTAAAGAGAAATGAAACCCCTTAACCAGCCTTTCAGTGAAACCTGAAAAGCAGTGCAGTAAAAGCAAAAATACCCAGGATGACAGTCCACCATAACTCATTCCTGTCAAAAATAAGGACCAGACTCAAAGCAATCCCCAGATGCTTCTTGCACTCAGCAATCCCCTCCCATAAATTGATTTGTCATGGCTATCTTGGTGCAGAAGTTGGACACCTTTTTGATTGAATCCAGCTCTCAGAGGTGGACAAATGAGCAAGATGGCACCAGAAATGCACCAAACCAGACAAATGAGGGGGTTGCAAAAGAAAAAGAAAACCAGTGCCAGAGCAGTTCAATGTAGTTTTGTACTGGGATGCTGCAGCAAGAGGCTGGACTCCAGCTTGTGATCCTTGGGAGCATCAGCTGGATCCTGTTATTTACCCAAACATACAAAGACTGCCRCTTGCATGCCCTGTAAACAACTTTATCACCTCTGTTACACAACCAGACAGCCAGAAACCAGCACCTACATCAAGAAAAGAACTGTTTTGTGCATCAGCTCCTTCTCTGCTTTTCCACAAAGCAGCACCAGCTCAGCCTCCTTCATCCCTGGTTAGAGTTGTAGGAGTAAATTGCTGCGTACAGCAGCTTTGCTGTCTGTCCAGCTTGAGCCTTATCTGCTGTGCTGATAGGGGCTTGCAAAAGTTATTTGCAAGGACAATTTGACCTGCTGCACAAGGCTCTGGGTGGTTAGAAAATGTGGAGATGTAGGTAGACCAAACCTTTCCTTTMTCCCTGTGTTACCCAGCCTGGAAGTCATAATCTAATATTATTTCTTTAAGCACCTTGAAATTAATTTTCTCCCTGATTTATCTGGGTGATTAAATGTTGCATTTGAGTGGTGTGAGAGAAAAACAAATGTACTGCTGATTGCTACAGCCATGTGCTGTTCGTCCTGGGATTTCAGCTCAGCAGACCCATGGCTTCWGGGATTATTGGGGTTTAAGGATTTCTGAGATGAGCTGTCAAACTTGGGCTGGAAGGGACAGTCAGTGTCAGGACGGAAGTTTGGGGCTGTGACGCCAGGTGACAAAATGATGAATCCTTGCCACTTCTAGCTCCATCCAGAGGATCTGTGCTGTCTGACTCTTTTCCCTTCTGGCACAGGGCTGAGGTTTGGCAAGGGTGAAAGTGCCCCGGTCCTGGAGGACTGATAAGCTTCGTGCTGCTGCCAAAGGAGGATGTGGAAGTTTCCTCCCAGCACTTTGTTTCTTATTGTGTTACTGCCTTCCGAAATTGCCAGGCACTGGCTTTTTCACATCCGGGAGAGGGGTTACATCACGGGATATTGAGGAAGAAGGAGTCAGGAATAGATTCTCCTCTCCTTAGCCTTTGCCTTCCACCAGACCCCAGATCTGTACTGGTGCCTTGGTGGGGCATGAGGATCATGGCTCACCATTGACTCACGGCTGATAGCTTTTAACACAGTTTTAACTTGAAAGCTTTTAATTGCCTACCTGATGTCTGTCTGAATGAATTGTTTCACTGACTCCATCTCTGAAACCACTCAGGATGAGTCAGGCCAGCCCTTTGGAGACCTTTGTTATTTTATTGGAGTGCAGGCCGTGGATCTGTTTCCTGGCTTTTCAACCCGTTCAGCAGAGGTCTGGGTGTTGCACTCAGTGATGACGCAGTGAGAAATCAAGTTGTCCTCTCATGTTTTTGCAGTTTTGTGAGGTCTGAGCCTTTTTCTCTGCTGTACAGAAAGGTGGTAGCAGGCACTTGGGATTTCACAGCTGTTACAGGCAGGCATTCAAAAAGTGCTATTTTTGCAGCTTAAAGATGTGTATATATTCTGTAAACCAACTTTTTGAACAAGCCATCACCCACTGTGGCTAAGTTTGCCTTTTCCACTTACTCCTGCAGGTGTTTTACGTCTCAGATCTCTTCAAGCCCAAGACAAAGACTTGCCTGCCTCCACCTCCCATCCGGAAGGAGATCCTTTCACCTGTGGACATCATTGAGAGGAATAATCATCACAACATGGTGTAGAACTTCGAGGAATCAGATGGGTGTTGTATTTTAAACTTTTTTTTTTTTTTTTKCAAAAAAAAAAGTGACTGCTGACAGCAACTACCTGCTGCTCTCAAATCTCATCAGACAGTAGAATGTAGGGAGAGACTTTCTTGCCCGACCAGTAAAGTCTTACTCTGTGGTCTTTTCAACTTGCRACATTTGGATGAAAGGGGTGGTGGTGGTCAACTAAGGCAAAGGCGACAATGAGAAAAGAAAAAAAAACAAACCCACACTACACAAAAAGCCGAACAAACAAAGAGAGGTGCCGGAGTTCTGGATGTGCAATTGGTTTGAGTGTTCATGTTGTAGTGAACGCCAAATTGTTCCCAGMCCAGTGAACACTAAGGGATTTTTGGAAAGCTGGCCATCCTAGGTTTTTTTCTGACTATGAAGATTTCCAATGCCTGCGAGAAAAAAAACCAACTCACAACTAAGTTGTATAGCACTACATATGAGCAACAGCACTGAGTCAAGACCTGGGATTGGTTTGTAAGAGTTGCTTTTYTCTCTTCTTGATCCTAGTTTATTTTTGCCTCCTCTCTTCCATACTGTGACTTAATGTAGAAGAAGCTTGCCCAGTCCAAGATCTCCAAAGGGTCTCTGCTCTCTCTGCTCACACTACACGCCTTTAACGAGCGGCCCGAGACGCGCAGTGAGGCCGGAGAGCTCCTTCCTCCGCACAGAGAAGCCACATTTCCTCCTCCCCGCTCACTCCCTGCCGAGGGCTCATCCCACCCGAGCCTCCCTAAGTGAAAAGAGCATTCTCCACTTCCCAGCCGTCCCCTTTCCCCCAGAGAAAAATCCCAGCAGGTTCCGTGCGTGCCCGCCCGCAGGAGCCGGCGGTTTGCGCCGGGGGAGCGGCGGCTCTGCCGAAGACTCGTTCAGTTCGCACTACGACCCCGGGGCTGAGTCCTGGGGAAACTTTTATTCTGCAGTTTTGGGACGGGCTGCTGGGCGGCACGTCCCGGCCTGGGTGTCAGTCGGTTTGTGCATCCCCTCCTCTCCTCCTCCTCCTCCTCCTCCCTGGCCACCCCGGGGTGCGCCATGGCAGTACCAGGTCCTGTGCTCCGCTGRGTCACTCCGGTGGGATATCAGCTGTGCCTCTCTCGGGTGCGATGATGGCATTTTTTTTTTTGCCCAGAAGCCACAGGTGCTTGGTTTGCAGCCCTTCCACGAAGCGCATTTGCAAAGGGATCCCGCAGAACACGCAGAATGGCCATTTGCACATCCTTCTCACAGAATCCGTCCTATCATTTCAACTTATAGCAAGCTATGATTTTTTTTATATTATAAATATTATATAAATAATGTATAAAACCTTAAAAATTAACTATGTAAAATATTATTTCTGAAACAATTTTAGATATATCCACTATGACTATAAACTGTGTCCTGACCTGTGTTATTTACATTTTGCTGCTTAAAAAAGCATTGAATTAATTTTTTTATAGTCGACTAAAATATTGTAGTTCTGTGGTAGTAATATTTTAATGAAAATAACTACAATTAGAGACATTTGTATAAAAAAAMCATATTAAATTGTCTGTATTTTTGTAATGTTCCATTTTGTAAAGAGAAGAATATTCAAAGACTTTTGTAGAATACAAAATTGAAGTTTGTATCTGCGAAATTATTGCTGTATAAATGTGCTTTTTAAATAAAAGCTCATAACACAACTAAAACATCCTGGTGGAAGCTGCATTCTGTCTTGGGTGGGTCCTTGCCCAGTGGGACAGTTGGAAGTGTGATGTGGATGTTGGATGGCATTTGGGGCTGTGATGGTAAAGGAGGGCAGTTGGATAAAAAGGACCAGATGCCATTTTTGATGGGAGGAGTGAGAAGGTCCCACCAGCTCCTGCCTGGGGGCACTTAYGGGTTTGCATTGATCTTCTCTTTTCTATGTCCTGTCTTAAAGTAAATCCCATTTTACTGAAGGCATCCCTTTTACTTTAAAAATCTTCTGAGCTTTAAAGAAATATTATGCAAGTAAAATAAGGTCTGAAGAGCCACAACCCAGCTGCTGGTCTTCCTGGACAACCCCTGGCCTAGGAGGGCTCCCAGCTATGCTCTGCTCAAACACCTTTCCCATGAAAAGCAGGCACTTGGCAGCTGAACCAAACTCTTGCAGCTTGCTGGGTTGCAAACGTAGGTGGGAGGGGAAAGAAGAAAAAAGAAAGAAAATCTCACAAYAACATGTGCTCAGAGAGGCACGTGTGCTCAGCGCACAGTTACGAGGCAGCCTGGATTTTTTATTACTGTTTTTTATTTTTTTTATTATTGTTTTTATTTTTTATTATTGTTATTTTCCTCCTCCTACAGAGGCAAATTAACTTGGTGGTGGTGACACATGGTCAGAGCTGCGTTTCGACCACTCCTTGAGTGAACCACATCAGCGAGATAACATGGCACAGAAATAATATGCAAGAATGCATGACAGGAAGCAAATACCACATCAAACTGCAAAGAAAGAGCAGGTGGAAATTAAGCCAGCAGAACTGAGCTAGCACTTGCTATTATTATCCTAATTAGGAGTAAAGTTTTACTACGCGTGGAAAAACTTYGTAAACCCGCACCTGTCCCAAATGCAAAGGGCGTTTTCATGGTGCCGTGTGTGATCTGAGCCTGAGAGTTTGGAGGTTGAGTGTGTTGCAGAGGTGAGACTTCAGCTTCGGGGCAGTGGCTGCGAGGACAGGTTCTTAGTCCCCAGTTTATCTCCCAACTGCATTGCCTGGGTGTAAGCAACCCCCATGGGAGGAGGAAACACTGCCTGTCTGCCTGTGGAGCCCTCCCTGTGCAGAGCCAGCCCCAGTGCAGCAAGCACTGGGCTGAGAAAAGTGTTTGCTTGCATCTTAACCCCAGCTCCTTGGAAAAAGGCAGGAATACAGATGTCTGGGGGAAAGAGGAGGACTTGGAGAAGGGTCAGAGGGGAAGCGCAGCAGGAGRTGATAAGAGCCTGGGCAGGGCAGTGGGGCTGGCGAGTCACGGGATCTCACTSAGGATGTGTGGGTCAGCCTGGAGAGTGGGAGAAAAGGCCACGGATGAACCAACAGGGTTGAACTCTATAATGTGGGGCTGAGCATCAGCAGTGCCAAGTCCTATTTGTGGATGGTTGAGTGATAGTTGTTTCCTCCTCTGCTTCCTGCCCGCTTCTCCTGTGCTGTCCCATTCCATCCCATCCTGGGGAGGGTAAGGGCAGCTTTGCACAACTGGGTGGAACTTTGCTGGGACTCACCCCTACTCGCTGCCTGGGGATTAAGAGAAGTGATCATTTCTGGCAGCTTTTTCCACAAAAACAAGGTCCATGGAGATCTCTGGGCTAGCCAAGCACAGAGGAACATTCCAGTGCTTCAGGAGGAAAAGGACTGATTTTAAATGAGCATTTCAGTGGAATCCCACAGGGAAGTGAAAGCCAAAGGAGCACAGTTGTAGGYACCGCAAACCATGAGTGTGGTGACAGGATGTATCTACTGCCACAGCTTCCTGAGGGGCAGGAAGGAAGAGAAAATAAACAGGTGAAATGGAAAAAAACCCAAACCCAAATCCGCATGAGCGCTGGGATCTTGAGGCCACCACTCTCTGCAGCGTCTGCAGGTGCAGCTGGAGCTTGCACCTTGCACTGCTGTGCTGCTTGGTCCTTCCTGCTGGGATGCTGAGCAGCCAGGACACTGTGGGGTTTGCATGCTGCCTCTCTCTGCAGCTCTCCCGAGGAGACAGACGGGTGCACAAACCCAGATGCACTCATGCAAACAAGACGTGTTGCTGGAGCCYGGGGCTGGGTGCTGCTTGTGGCCTTTAGTGCTGCAAACACCGGGCTCTGCTCATGCTGATGCTAATCAGGGGCTGCGGAGCACCCAGCTGTCTGCCTTTGATGCTGGGGCCCGGCTGGCAGAGCCTCTCTGCACAAGGGGACGTTCTGGTCAAACCTGTCTTTTTTTGCACTGGGACCGGTTGAACACGTTTTCAAAGGCAGGGATTCGTGTGTGCACCTGACTGCCATGGGAGCAGGTCTTTTGTTCCAGGGGAAGGGAGGTTTACGCAAGCCCCAGGTCCGGCCGTGTCTGGGTGCACCTAAAGAGCTTCACTCAGCAAGAATGCCTTGGCAGCCTGCAGAGGCTGGAGCTGTTGTACTTCTGCTCAATGATTTTCGGATATGAAGCTCTCAATCAAGGGAGGGGGAGGGAGGAGATTCGCCCCACAAGCAGAGACCTGTTTTTCTCATGCTCCAAGCCTGCCTTGTTTTGGGTGTCCGAAGGTTTCACCCAGCTCTTCGCAAAGCCGAAACGAACGCTCATCCACAGAGCCAGAGGATGTGCTGGACTGAGGTCCTGCTGCACAGGAGGGCTGGTGTCAAGCCCACATCCATGGCTGGGGTGCAGCACCTCTGTCCCTGCAGCCAGCACCCCAGTTCAGCTGCATTTTTCCCCCTCCRTCTTTGCCTTGACACACCCCGTGCCTTCATCCACCGTTCTCCTCTCAAAAGGCAAGCGATTCCTCCCTTGTGTTTACCTTTTCCTCTGGACACCAGATCAGAGGTTCAGATTTTTAGGAATGAAGTGAATCACTTGCCTCCTGGCTTCTGTAATCATGGTCCATACACCTGCCCTCAGATAGGAGCTACTGCCCATCTCCTCCAAACATTCCTACCCTCGTTCCCTTGATGCCAGGTGATGCTCTGGGCACAGCCCTGACTGCTTGGATTACCCAGCAAAACCGAACACAAGCTGTCACCTTCACGGAGGAAGCAGAAGGTAGAAAACAACCTCCTGTTGACTCAGAGTGGGGGGGAAAAGACACACAAACAAACCCCAAAACCCAACAACTTTCAATTATCACCTTTGCACGCCACCCCCACTGGCACCAGCCGGCGCAGGAGTGCCTGCGTTAGCTTGTCTCGAGTTACAATTTCCTCGGGGCACAGACTACACCTATGTGTGTGTTGGGGTAATAATGATCCGACTGGTTGTGATGAATCCACGCCCCATCCTATCTGTAGCTAGAAGGGAGCGAAGTCACCGGGATCATCTCCCAGTTTCCTTAGAAAGTCTCGTTCTGCGAGTTCCTGCCACTGTGACGGCACCTCGCAGGCAGCTCTGCTTTTAATATATAGTGCTGTGGCCTGGTGGAGCGTTTAATTCTTGTCTTRAACCCAGAAAATAACCGTYTTGGCTTMTTTATTTATTTATTTTTTATCCCAATTTCACATCAGGTGACTCTCAGAGCTGCGTTTTGGTGAAGYGCGAGGCTGCCCGGTCATTCAGCRCTGGTGGCAAAGGGCTGTGGTGTCTGAAGTCATGAACTCTGCAGGGTTTGATCTGACTTTGTGCAGAAGGTTCCTAACCAGCAGGAACAATGGGCTGTCATTGAAGAAAAACACCTTTTAGTGTTTCCATGTGTCAGCAGAAAGCTGAGGAACAGAACCACCAAAACACCAAACTGTGTACACAGGCATCCACGGATGGGATGAATGGGAATTGTGGCAGATTCAGCTCTCTCCTGAGGTCTTTGAAATGATTCAAAATAKACCAAAACTTGAAATAAAATGTGACTTCTCTTTCCCACCTGAAAAACGWATAAATTGAAACAAAGCCATCTGTGCATTTGTACAGGAACTGGTGTGAAAAGCTGGGCTTTCCCACCATGCTTTGACATCTCCATTTCCAGGTGTGTGGTGTGAGTGCATGCGAGCTGAGGTCAGCCTGAGATATAAATTAAATAAAAGAGCATTTAATTCTTGCTAGGCTGATCTTTCCCCTGGAGAAACACCATGAATGGAACAGAAAGAATGGTGCTGTTTCAATAAGGAACTCAGAAAGAAAATAAAATGTTAAAAAGAGAATAAAAACTCTTTTTATCCAAAGAAGAAAGGGAGCCAGATCTCCTGTGAGCCCCATCGTTTCAAAGGGATCTGCCTTCTGCCCAAGTGCATAATTTGCTTATTTTCAAAGAAATTTTAGTGATGTTGAAGGCAAATTAATAGCACTACTCCAGCCTCCCAGGGCTTGTCTGAACAAGAAAAGTTGTTAATGTTTAATATGAGGTAAAATTTTAATCCGTTTCATTAAACTGAGTAGATATTCTTAGTCCATTTTTAAGCAGGATTAACCGTGTTTACCTCAAGTCAAGTAAGCACAAGTATAATGTCAACTGATACAAACCTTGCTTAAATTAAAGGAAGAATACTACCAAGGCTTAGGAGAGGGAAAAGCCTGTTGAAGTTTTTATTTAAAACAAAGAAATGGGGAATTTTTTTTTTCCTTTACAAGGTATTTCTTTCCATGGGAAAACAATAAAACCCAGAAAAAGTCTATGAAAGTTTTGCTTGTAAATGATGAGACGATTGCAGCTGAAAAAACACTGCTTAATTCAGGAGAGGTAATTCTTTTCAGCAGGGCCAGCCTAAGCTGAGTGGACCTGGGGGGAGTCTGGCCCTGTTGTGTTTAGCAGTTGCAACTCACCCATCCAAGAGTCACCAACAGTGCCCATCAACAAATTAACGATGCTCCAGCCCTCCCTCAGGAATCATCCAGCAGCTCTCAGATTTAGCTTTGCAGCCYATGGCCAAGGTACTGCAAGTCCTTTAGGAAGAAATCTAGGCTCAATGTGGAGGTGCCTGATTAAAAGGGATTTACCACATCCCCTGGCCAGCTGTCCCACCATCTCGTTGGCCTCACTGTTAAAAATATGTTAATACTTCCCTTGGTTTTCATTAATAACTGCTTTTGCGGTGCCATGCCCCATATCCCTTTCCTTTTATTTATTAAAAAAAAAAAAAAAAGAAAAAAAAGAAAATTTATTACTAAATTGTGCTATTTTCCCGCAGCTGAATCTCCTGGTTAACTTTTCAGGGCATTTCCTCACAAATGATGCTTCTCACTTTAAAACTTGCTCAGGTTTTTTGCTTCCCTTACAAGAACATCAAAAATGCTGCAAATTACCACAAAGTCAGTGGGGGAGGGACCAGCTGGGGACCAATTTTCCTTTGTACAACCAATTKAGTAGGAACACCTTCTGCTTGTAGGTCAGATTTAATCTGATGCTCTCCTAGAGAAGATTCCTTATGGGGTCTTACCCCCTCCACCTTCCAGGCCCTGGGAGAATAAAGGTTTGAATTAAAGAATTCACCTTCCTTCAGTCAGGCCCTTTATCTGCCAGATCTGGGGTACTTCTGAGCTCAGGGTACCCCTGAACAGCAAATAACCCTCCCCATTATTTGTTCTCTGTAGCTGCAGAAAAAGCCCCTTTTCAAAGTGAACATTAACAACGTCCTCATTTTACAACGTGTAAAATAAGTTTCACCAAGCAGTGTTGAGGGTGGGCACCGTTTCTAAGCTAGTGTGGGGTAGGATAAATCGCTTTGTACTTGCCATAGATTAGGTAGGACACTGTCAGGCAGGTAAACTGGGCCACTGTGAGTTAGGGTAGGCTGCATTCAGCACAAATCTTTGAGGTTTGGAGGTGACTCCTTGGGGTGATGTGAAGCTGCAGGGTTAAGTCATGGAAAGGAGGTTCTGTGTGGATTGACAGGCACCTTAAAACTCACACAGCACAGCTGTCTCAAACCACCTCAGCTTTCCAAAGGAGCTACAAAGCAACTGGAAGTTACCTCTGTGCTAAATCCTTGCACKGCAGCTGATGTTCCAGCAGAGAGAAATGCAGATGTGACCTCGCAGAGAGCACAGAGCAGCACCCTGGGCTGAGGGTGAATAAACTGCACAGGCACCAGTGAATGCCAGCTGAACASGAGGCTGCAGGACATTTTCCACCCACCCCGTGCTGCCTGGCTGGAAGGGRTGCTAAACACAGGGTTCCCTCTTCACTTTTATTTCTTATGGACAAAACATTCAAATAACTSTGTGCCTGCTCCCTGCCTGAACTGGCATGAAAATAGGAGGACAATTGCCTGGCTGAGCTCTTGGAGGAAGATTTGAATAAAGAAAGCAAGTTTACTGCAGGCACTAGCCATGCATGTCTTATCTTGCTGTGAAGCTCGGGGTTCGGCACCCAGCAGGTGGATTAACTGTTCAGGGGAAAGACACGGAGAGCAGCTTTCTTGCAGGGCAGGTCTCCATCCAAAGGAGTCCGAGGCAGCGTGGATTAGCGCTCAGAGCGATGAAGGAGCCGGCAGAGCTCCCTGGGAGGGGATGTCAGCACCTAGCGGGACAGCCCTCGCCAGGCTGGCACCTCTGCTCGCAGCCAGAGGCTCCGGGAGGGAGCAGCCTGCCCGTGGCCAGCCTCCCAAAACACACGCATTGTGCTTTAATGGCAGCCCAACGCAAACACTGCCAGCGCAGGACCTGTAATGAGCTCCCAGTTTGCCTCAGGACGTTTTCTCCCAGTTTGCTTGTATTTATGAGCAGCTATTTTTGTTTAAGTGGAGAAATGGCGGGGGGAGAAATGGCATGGGCAGAGCTCTGCTTACCCCTGCACCCACAGTGGTAGAGAGGTGACCATTTTGGGTGGTTCACATCCTGTCAGCATCCATTGCACTTCATTTTTTTTTTTAGGAGGGGAAATATATACATTTTTACAGATGAAAGCCAGGCAATCAGGGGGTTTATTGARCAGAAAACGAGCTTAAGAACAGAGAAAGGCAAAATGAAGGTGCCAAGGCGAGCAGGAGYGGGTTGAGGCTGGGGCAGGGAGGTGGGTTTGGCTGTAAAGCTGTCATCCTGCCCCACCCATGGAAAACCTCTGCTGGGTGGCTTTGAGCTCTCCAGGAAACAGGGGAGGGTGGCAGGMGTCCCTGGCATTTCCCCCCATCTGCATTATCAGCCAAGGTGGCAACCCTCTGAGGGGGAAGCCAATCTGCTGGTGTTTCTACTGACCAAAACCGCTTGGGGTTTCCGCTCGCCATTCTTCAGCTTTTTAGGATGGTTTTGAGTTTGGGCTTTTCCCTTGAGAAATTCCAATATTTCATTGTGTGCTTTCCCGCTGAATTGAGTCAGAAAATCAAAATATTAACCTTAAACAGTTTTTGTGCAAATATATTTGCCCGTTTAGTGCAGCCCCACATAGCTCCAGACACTTATCACAGGAGAAGTGCCCTTGACTCCAAGATCACTTACAACCTCAAAGCAGCCAAGGAACACATTTTTTCTTTCCTTCAGTKCTCCAAGACGTGGTAGGAAAATAAGATTAATTATTTTAAAGTGTGGTGAGCTCGTGTTCACYGACAGCAGCTGTGCAAGTGCATTTGCTTACCAGCATCCTGTGAGACATTGCCTGGAGTGTCACTCCCGAGCTCAGGAAAAGCTTGGTCCTCCTGGCATTSCCTCTGGGTGCCTCAGCAGGGATTACCTCTCTCCTTCTCCCCTGGAGCTGTGCTGCTCTGCTCGGGGTTCAGGGGATGCTCAGCAATGGTGAGGCCATCCCCTGCTAAAGCCTCGGGGGAAGGTGCTTTTGTTGGAACGACCCATTTCCTCTCCCTAGAGCAACACAGGGAGGTAAAGTGTGAGCAAATATTCCAACAAGAATGAAGTGGTGGGGTTAAAATGACTCCTCCAGCAACACAAGCCGCCCAGCTCTGGTTTCACCTTTGCTTTGCTGTGTAGCATCTGCCAAGCACCTAAAGCTGAATCCCACTGGTGTTTGTGAGGTTATTCAGGCACTCTGCTCTTTCARATTTTAACAGGAGCTGGTGCTAACTGGGCAAAAGAGGTCTAAACAAGCTTTTCTGTAGAGACCCCAAGTCCTGAGCATGATCCCTGCATGCTGCACCCACACTCTGGTGCCATAAACAGCATGAATCATCGGACGCTTCGTCTGCACAACCCATCACAATCTGATAAAAGTCAAGCAAAACATCCTTCACCTCCTGCAAATAACTCAGAACGGAGTCAAAATAAGTGCCAGCAGAGAGAGTGTGTTCCTGCAGCAATGGGATTTCCAGGAATGCTGCTCTCCTTCCCCAAACCCCTGTGCTGTTTGAGGGCTCTGGGTGTTGGAGGGAGCTGGAGCTGAGCTGAAGTGAGAACTCACTGCCCGTGCCAGCAGCACATGTTTCACATTAAGGAGCTGTTTGAGGGGCCTGTGTGGCTTAGTGGACAAATTGTCAGGTTTGTSCCCTTGCAGCTCACGTGTCCAGAGTAGCCTGTGGTCCTAAAGGAGGAGAAAACCCTYAACATGAGCTCAGTAGGTTTCCATCACAGAGGTTCTGCTCTGGTGTGGAACAGCCGGCAGGGCAGAGGCCAAGACTGCCAGGTGGACCCGTGAGAAACCCCAGCCCCACCTTGTGTRGGACCTTGGGAGAAGTTTTAGGATGTGACAGTGCCAGTCCTGCCATCCGCAGCTTCTCTGGGATGCCCTCCTCCATCCACAACCTCGGGACCAAGTGGAAACATGGGAAAAGTGATGAAAACTCATTGAAACACAAGCTCAAGGATCCAGCACATAAATAGCAAGGGAAGGAGAGATAAATGCTGGGATAGTCTTTAAATATCTGCAAAGGAAACCAGCCAGGAGCCAGTTTGGCTACAGGGGGAAGGCTGGAAGCTAACAYGGATGATCCCGATCTTACCCAGTGGCTAAGTGGATTTCTAGCCACCGTTTTCACATAATAATAAAAAAAAAAAAGAAAAAAAATAAGCTGAATGATCCGGTTCATTTTCCTGGGTGAGGGAAAGAACTGCTAAAAGCCTTTAATAGCTCCTGTTCAGGCAGTCATGATTATGAGCAGCTGGGAGGAAGTCGGGCCTGAAGTATGAGATGCCAGACTTGAAGGTGGTAAACAGGGGCAGGGGAATATTTGTTTTGACAGCATGCTCAGTACACAGGAAACATCCAGCAATGAGAGGGACAAYTCTGCACAGGAGTTCCCAGTCCTATATTTAAGAGCAAATCARACTAAGGGAGGACCCTGCAAATTACAGACATCTACAAATAACCCCAGACCTTTTGTCTCAGCTGTGGGAAGATCCTGAGGACGCTGATAACTGATACAGCATTGCACAACCTTGGGAAAGAGGGGGCCTGGTGGTGTGTCCACTCTGCCCAGGATCTTGGCTCTTGATTCTGGTTACAGGCTGCAGGGGAAGGTGGAGAAAGCCCAGGAGAGGATAATTATGGAACAACCTGTTGATGGAGGAAGTGGCTTCCCAACCTCCCTTTACTTAGGGCCTGAGTTCTGCTCCAAAGCAGGAAGATTTATAGCCCTCCCCATGGCCGTGTTGTGTTCTCCTTCTGGCCAGATTAGTTTAATGAATGAGAGGTAGGGAAAAAAACTGCTGAAAAGCAAATCCCCTACAGCCATGCTGTGTCACATCATTAAATAAGGACACTTTTTACTTAAGAGGAGTTGTTTGACCCATAATTACAGCTAAACTCCCATTTGGCTTTTTTGGTCCATGAGGGYTTCTCCTGTAATTTTAACTGGATGCAGCCTATGAATCCTCACCTCCATTTTCCAGGGCAGCAAAAAGTGATTATATAATATTAAACAGCAGCTGTTTTTCAGGCTGGAAGGGGCTCTTCACTGCTGTTATCCACAGCYTCTCTCTGAAATCAAACACTCTCTGTAAATGTCAGATGGTGCTGGGTTCTCATTCCTGAGGTCTGCACACAATTCGTTGTGCCAAACACAGGCTGAAAGCTGACCTGGCTTGTGTGACACAATGAGTATCGACTGGGAATTTCCAAATCCCAGCATCACTGGGGAATGTGGAGCTTAGAAGATTGTGAGGGTGTCACAGTGTCCTGAAGCATGGGTTAACAGCAGTATTTACTGTCCCCCGAGACTGGATTGGGCATAGCAAGAATGCAGTGGCATGTTTAGCCTTGTTGCCTCATCACCATTCCGATCTAAACCAATTATGAATCTATAAATCAGCTCTGAGGTCAGCAGGCAGCTTCTTTGGTGATAATAATAATTACATTCCTTGCATTTACACTGTATTTTTCACTGGCAGATCACAGGAGACTTCTTCAAAGCAGGCAGCAGTCATTGCTTCCCTTTATTAGCAGCAGGGAAAACGAGGTGCAGGGAAGGTAAACACCACGTTTGTCCCAAACTTGGGGTCAGGTGAGGGGGGTGGCAGCAATCAGGAGCTCTGTGGGACCATATTCAAAGGAGAAGCCATAGCTGCTGACCCACTCTTTCAAGAGGATTAGCATGGGCTGCTCGAAATCTAATGGTGAGAAGACRAATGGGAAGTCCTGGATTAACTACKTCAGCTTTGTCCTTTACTTGTCCTTGTTCTCTTCCAAAAGAAACATTTCATGACAACCAGCTCTTTCTAACTCACCTCCCCTGAAGAAAGGTTTCTTGGCACCACAAGCTGCTTTGTGGTCCAAAAATGTGTGTAAAATTTGGCCACAAAGGCCTTTGATGGAGATGAGGGAACCCCAGACCTGTGTCAGAAATCACAATGTGGCCAAATCTCCCCATCCTTGAAAAAACTTTGGTCATGGTCTCACCAGATTGCAGCTGGTCTGGGCTGCTCACAAAACTCTGGTTCATCCAGCCAAAATAACTTAATTCCTGCTTTAGCTATTGCTAAAAAAAAAAAAAAAAAAAAAAAAAAGTATTTAAAATTATTTGATCCCCCAGTGTTTGGATTGTGACCAGTTGTGGGACAAGACATGAGCTGTCTTCCTTTCTGGAAGCTTTGAAAGGTGTTGGTCTCACATCCACTTCCCGGAGAGCAGGGCTACGTTCTGATGCCTCAGCAAATTTTTCTGCCTGTCCTCATGTGGGAAATTTCCTGTCCATATTTAAGCCTTGCACAGCCTCTTTCTGCTGTCACTCCCTCTAACAATAGAGTTGCAAAAAAGGGAGTAAAACCCAAAAAGACAAGCCTGTTAAAATGTCCCCTGCATTACACCCTTAAGAACAACATTAATAGTGCATTATCCAATTGAACATTTTCCTTTCACATCACTTTTAATCAGAACTCCAGTCTCATTTCAAATTTGAGGTCTGGGAAAAACGGCAATTTTTTAAAATAAAAAAATGTTGTGTTCTTGGGGGAAAAAAAGCCCACCCAACCACCAAAAAAACTCCTCTTAATTCTTTCTGAGCAATTCTTCAGTACTCGATTTGCAGTGGTTTAGAATGCATAAAGGCATTTCTATTTTGCATGCAGCCATCTTTGGGCTTTTGCCTGTAATTGAACCAAGTTCTGACAAAAATATCCCCAGCAAGAGTTATTTCAGTTTTTGATTTACATTTTGGTGTCAGCAAGGTCTCTGAGATCTCAAAGATGGAAAGTAATTTCTCATAATTTTGCAAGTCTATGTGTCATTTATTTGTCTGCATCAACTCTATGAAAGCTTTATTGCTGTTGTTGTCCTGGCCTCCTTCACTGGAACAGAGTAATCCCTAAGAAATGAGAAGACAAAGAGGGAAATTAGGGACAAGAGAAAGCCTAGCATCCCAACTTTTTTAATACACAAAGGTGCAATTTGCAACTTTAATTCTTCCAGGTTGGTTTCTATTCCTTCAGTTTTGCATTTGAGAAGAGGCTGGTTCACAACAAAGYCAAAATATCTCCTTAGAGCTCTGTGCTTTGCATTGCTTTGGTTTTTCTTTCCCTCCCAAAAAAACAGCTAACCCACTGCAAAGCAGTTTCAGGCTCACAAACTCCAAGCAAACCCTGGCCTGGAGGCAGAACCCCCTGGTGTCCTGCAGAAGCAGCAGAGCGTTTTATGGCGAGGCGYAGCAGCGATTTTTGGGGCGCCAGGGCTGCTCTTGCTGGCAGCTCCCAGGACAGATTTGTGTCTCCACTGAGTTTTGTGCAGCCCTCGCCAAGTTTCGTGTCCCCAGTGGACCTGCAGTGTGCGTTGTTTTCTGCCTTCCACGGGCAGGGGGAGGAATCCATCCCCATCCTGAGCAGGGTTGCCCCCAGTGGAGGAGGATCTGGCATGGAGGTGCTAATGTGCTGAATAAAACCACCACGGTGCAAAGCCTCTTTGTCGGTGAAGCCCATCTAAACACCAGTTCTCCATGACAGCCCATGCTTAGGCTGTATAAACGAGCAGAGAGAAGGRTCTTTGCACTGATTTCACTTCCCTAAAGAATATTCCTCATATTCCATCTCAGGAGCTGCCCAGGGAGCCAGTGCCGGAACTGGAGGACAGCACAGCAAAGCAACGACCAGCTCCTCTACAATCTGATATGGAGGCAGAAGAGAGAAGAGGAGCCAGATTTTTGTGGGAGATAGGACTGGCAGACCCAGGATGGGGGACAGATCTTCCTGACCTGGCAGGTGATTGCCATCCCCAGAGGAGGCTGCAAAGAAAAGCCCCTGACTGCCAAGTGCCTCCAACCCTCCTCCACTTCCAAGGAGATAAAACCAGCCCATGGACAGTGTAAGTTTAAGCTGATATAGACACAGCTGGTGTGCTGGGAGCTGAAGGTAATTTATTTCTCTTGGCTGATGACCCACTCCCTTTGAGGGCTGCATTTTCCAAGCGCTCTCCRCTTGGCCGCAACGTTTGTACCTCTRGCAGTTATTGTTATTTTAATATTAGGCTAAGAGCTAATGTATTAGGCTAATATRTTAAGCTGGTAAACTCTTTAGCCAGCCTGTCCTGGTGACACATGAAGGAGATTTTATASATAGGCTTTTCAAACCCAGCTCAGCCCCGGTCTGGCATTTAACCGCGGCCTGCAGAATATAATGGCTGAATGCATTTTGCCCRTGCCCACAAAAACTCTCTTTGAGAAGAACTTCCAATAAATATGTCATTCAAATGCGGATGTATTTCGGTAAAAATTAGTGAAACTGATGCTATGAATAACCTGCAGTGCAGTTTCTGTTGCTCTCCCATCAGCCAGGACAGAGATGATTAACACCAGACCAGCCACGATATTTATATTGCTCGGTTCATGGTGTGTCGTGAGCAAATGTGAAATTGGGTACTCTATCAGAACAGCAGGGATGGGAAGAGCCACGTAATGGGCTGGTTTTACAGGGAGAAACAAATGGGATTGTAACACAACCCTGGAAACAAGGGAGGGCTTCCAGGAGGGGTGGGGGAGCAGCACTGAGGATAACTTTGGGGTTAAATCAAGTCATTTATACAAACAGAGGTGTTGGGTGTTTTCTTTTCTTGCCATGGCATAGCACRCATTTGAATAAATGCTGTGAACAACGTATTCCCAGACCTGACCACCTTGGGAGAGCATTTTATTAAGTCAATTATTTTTGTTTACTTCTGCTAAAATAATCCCCTGCCATTTTTTTTTTCTTATTATCCTCTCTCCATACCTTCTATTCTGCCCATAATGGGGTTCCTGTGAATCTGCCCCTGCAAACAGCGAGTCCCTCCCCCACCTGTGGCCCCTTTCCACCGAGTGCTATTTTGTAAGATCTCTTGTCACCAGGACTCTGCGAAGACTTAGGCATGTAATGGGAAACATGTGTCTTTCCCTGGCTCTTGCAATCTTACCCCGAGGAGCTCCAGCGAGGGCTGAAATGGGAGTGCTCTCTGTGGAGTCAGGGAGCTGACAGGGGGGAAAACGTTTGGAGCCAGAGACTGCAACTTGGGTGTTTTTTGTTGTTTGCTCCCAGAAGTGAAGGATTTCACACCAAAATGATAGTGGCAAACGGTGGTTTCTGCTCGGGAGGTGGGGGGATTGTTGGGCAACAGCATTTGTGACAGGCAGCCCAGACAAAAGGGAGCAAGGGAGACATAAATGGCTTTTTGGAAGATGGCAAAAGCAAAATGATGGGAAAACAACCCCCAGATTGGAGCCTCAGCCCGCCACAGTTTTGCACATTTTCCTGAGCAAGAGAAAAACACAGGAAGGAGCTGAAGAAGATAAAGAGAGGTTGGGAAATCACTGGGGTTGTAAAATTATGTTTTTGTGAATCATCACCATTAAAAAGAAAAGAAAAGTGGTCATCATGATACTGCATGAATGGTATATGACATATATCATATACATAATATATGGGATAGCTGGACTCATTCCTCATTGTTATTCCTTCTGGGTGACTTAATCTGTGCTCTTCTGGACAAAGCTGATCCTGCAGAGAAAGTGGTGCGTGCACAAGGATGTCAGGCTCAAAGTAGATGAGGTTTACTCCAATGATTAAACCTACTCATCACTTTGGCCTCCTCCTTCTATTTTTCTGGGGTGCCAGCCAGAAATACAGTCCAGAGCAATCAGGACCCAGACCCAATTGTCATATCTAAAATCTGAGTGTGACTTGGCCTCATCTGGGATCAAACACCGGAATAGCAGAGCACGCAGGATCTGGCTGGTGTCTGACAGCCAGTGCTTCTGGGCTTCCAACAGCCAAATTCATTCCGAGGGGAAAAAAATACAAAAA
>JACDOX010000101.1:104804-129695 GCA_014549065.1 Cardinalis cardinalis | reverse complement strand
GCTGAGGCACGTTGTTGTTTCCTTACGAGTTCACTTGCAAAGGTCACTGCTCCTCTCCCCCTCCCCAGTCTCTCTCTCTCTTTCTCTGCAACTCTTTTGTTTGTGCAAGGCTTCAGGAATTAAAACCTCATTTCAAGGGTTATGAGTAGACCACAGCAGCGATACATTGCCCTGATTATCAGCAGCAGGCGRGCTGTTCCCCAGCAGCCCTTTTGCTGTGCAAGTTCTCTGTGGCTTACGCTGATTTTTCCTGCCTGTAAATTTTTCTTTAGAGTTAACAGGGACTCCATTGCACGGACTTACAGTGATAAATTACACGGGATTATATTGTTACAGGGAATTGCCATCACCTCAGCAGTAATAGAAAGGAAAGGTTAAAAAAAAAGATAAGTAGATAAAGAATAGCAAGATGACTGGGAGTACAGTGAGAAGAGAAATGGCCYGGGTGGGGAAGCTGATAGATGTCTTCCTCAGGTGAAAAGATTCATTTATGGACAGAGCACTCTGAGAAATCTTTGGATGGAAGAGCCAAACTATAGGAAAGTCATTGTCTTTAATAAAAAAAAGTGGAGATTTAAGGGTTCCTAGGGGCTTACGTTTTCTAGATCTGGAGTTCATATTTTGGTGCAATGATGGGAACACCATTTTCAGAAGTAAACAGCAATTTTCAGCGGCCTTACATCTGGGCAGATAGAGGGAGAGACCTTGGAAGATGCTGGATTTCCCAAAGGAAGCTGTTCCCTCCCTTGGGAAATTCAGACTTCCTGCACCAGGATCCCTGAAAACCAAGGGAGCCCCAAATCATTCGGTGCTTTTGCAATGGGCACGTCATTGATTAAAGGCCTGGCAGAAATGTTATCTTCCCTGGCCTCTTGCATAAGACAGGCTAGATAATTAAATTGTATAATCTTTGCATCAAGCCTCTAATTCCCTGATTGCATTAGAGTATGTCCTGGAGAAAAAGCCCCAGCCTAAATGCCCCCATTTTGCTTCCCTGAGCAGACTTTACATTAGAAGGGGTCAGACTTTGCCATTTCCACCTCCCATTTGCACTGATTTTWTCTGGGCTCAGCTTCCAGCCCTGGCACCATTTCTGATTCCCAGAGAAAGGCTGATTTGCCTCCAGCAAGCCTTTCCCTTCCCTTCCCTTCCATGAGCACCATCCAGCTGTGATGGAGACACCTCTTGCCCTCCTCGGGGCACTCAGTGGGTTTGAGATCCTCACCCCAGCCAGGTTTTCAAACATCTTTTTCCAGGCATGCTTTCCTAAACCCTCAATAATCCACTGATGTCCTCTCCAGAGCCAGGCACATTCCCAGCAGCTCCAACAGGAGCAGCGACGCTCACACGCTCGTTAGGCCAACCTCTGCCTCTCTTTTATTTCTCTATATCATTATGGTGATGTAATAAATATGCAGAGGAGCTCCAGGCACTGGCTGTCTCCTTTGTTGGAAATGCTGCCCCACGTTCTCCCAACTGGGTATTATCCTCTGATTATACACATGCCAGAGGAATRGCTCCCGATGTCCGTGCAGCTTTTGCACCGTGTCCCTGCCTCCCTGTCCTTCCCTTTGCACTTCCCATCCCACATTCACACGCTCCCATTACATGCCAAGCCTATATTTTACTCCCTCTGTTCTTGCTGAAGCCCTTCTTGGTAAGGGAAGTCTTGATTATAYGTTTGGCCAAGTGACTTAAATCATAGAAGAAGAAAAAAAAAAAAAGGAACATGCAGAAGCGTTGCCTTGAGAAAAAAAAAAAAAAAAAAAGGAACATGCAGAAGCGTTGCCTTGAGGTCAGAATCCATCAGGATTTAACCTCCATCCAAGGAAACTCCAAGCCAGCCCAGGGTGAATTGGGTGGAGAGCAAAATCTTCCACATGGGCTGCAAAGTTGAGGCACTGGGAAGATTCCTGCCTATTTCCAGCAGTGGGAAAATGTCCGAGCGGGGAAGTCGTATTTACATAAGTGAAGGAAAACACTGTTTCCTTCTTGGGCAGGAAGCAGAAGTTATTCTCAGAGCTTCAGCGAGAGAACAAGAAATTAAATAAAGTGCTGGCAGCCTCAACTTGTTTTATTCCTGCGGTTTTACAATCTCTGAGTAAAAATAAACACATTTTCAATCTCGGGAGAATTATTAGGGTAATAATAGCGGGGGGGGAGTTATTTACAGGCTCCGATGGAATCGCTCAGTGAATCATGAGAACTGTGACAGCAGATCCAGGGCAAGAAAATTCACATTTATGCAACTGTCTGGTTTGAGTCTTCTGTACTGGGCTCTCTGATGCAGCAGTGCAAGATTGGGCTTTGGGTGCTCCCAGCAGGAGTTTTGCCTGAAAGAAGGGTAATGATAAATACCTCAGCTACCAATTTCTGTCATTTGGGAGTTTTGGTGGATTTTAATGGTCTTGTGCCCCCTTAAGCCTGGGATAGACTYCCTTTGGTGGGTACCAGAGCAAAGTTCCTGGGTGAGGGCTCCTATCCCAGGCACAATATGGTGCTAATTTACATTGCCTTGTGATATCCAAAGATTAAGTGCAAATGAGGAATTTGAATGCTGACACCTTGTGCTTAACATCTCARCCATTAAAAATAACTCAATTTGGCACTGTTTATCCTCAGGACAAGAGGCCAATAGTCCACATAGTCCTTCATCTTCTCTTCTGCCTGGAACAGTTGTGTTCGCTCAGGATATGACAAGGATACCCCTATGGGCAGCACCTTCCCATCTCCTCCAATCTTTGCTTTTCCTGTGAAATTTTATGGTATTGCAAAAACAATTCTTTTTGGGGTTGAATTTCTGCCTGACACTGTGTATTTTCTATGTGCCCAAAACACTCATTGTGAATGAATGGAAGAGTTAGATGTTTAATTTATATATATGTATGTAACATACATAGGTGTATTTACACTGCATGTTTTAGGCATTTAGACAAAAATATATTTATCATAGGCATCATATAATCTATCTACAGCCAACAAGAGCTGCAGGTACAAGGACAACCTAAAGCAATTACAAAAAATAGCTACAAGAGGGAGTTACAAGGGAAACTACACGAGGTACAAGTGCAAGGGTAAGTACAGAAGGAGGTTCAGGGCTCTCAGCCCTGGGAGCATGAAGGGCACAGGAAAAGGAGCCTGATTTTTGATGCTGGGATAGGAATGATGCAATCAGAATCCTGCAGCTCTTTGCCAAGCTCTCACCTTTCTCTGGGATCCCGGAGATAAAAGCAGATAGCAACTAAGTGAGAAAATCTTCAATTGCTCACCCCTTTCACRCCCTGGGGAGCAGCTCACCCTGCACTAAGCAGTTCCTAAGCTTAGGCTGCAGTTCAAAGGGTAGGGGTTAAACTCGGATGCAAGCCTGTAATTTCTATAAACAAGGCTCATGTTTCCCTTCTGGCAAAACATGTATAGAAGCCCACGTACGCATGGAGCCCAAGACATGCACAGGAGCACCACTGAAGCCTCGTTATCTTTGCTTTTGTTCTGCTTTCCCGGTGCTTTTTTAATCCCYGCACTGCCTTGGGATCAACTCCCTTTTCCAGGAGCTTTTCCAGGGCTGAAGGGCTCTTTGTTCTCCTTGGCTGCCCCTCGGTGCTGTTTGTTGTGCAGTCCCTGGGGTGTGCTTTGCCCTTCCAGAGGGCCAGGAGTGGAGAGGAAGAGGCAGAGGATGTGAACTCCCATGCTGGAACACAAAGGGAGAGAAAGGAGGACCTGTTTATTCTTCCGCTAAATGMGAGATTTCCTCGTGTTCACAGAATTCACAGAATGACTGAGTTGGAAGAGATCTTAAAGATCATCGAGTCCAACCCATGCCCCAACACTTCAACTAAACCATGGCACCCAGTGACATATCCAATCTTTTTTAAAATACATCCAGGGATGGTGACTCCACCACCTTCCTGGGCAGCCATTTCAGAACTTCATCATCCTTTCCTTAAAAAACTTTTTCTTAATATCCAACCTATATTTGCCTTGCTGCAGCTTGAGACTGTGTCCTCTCATTCTGTCAGCTGCTGTTCAAGAGTAAAACACTAAACAAAGCGGTAAGAGAGAAGGGGATGTGAGTTGTTGGGGTGCTGTGGTGGTGGATTCCTCCCCACGGGTTGGTTTGCAGCCTTTGCTGGCTCTGTCATCATCTCACACTTGTGTAGGAGTCACCTGTGGGACTTCCAGGTACCAAACCTGCTGGTTCCAGCAGAGCTGCTCCACACACCACGGCAGGGAAGGTAAATACCTCCGTGCTGATGGCTTGGGAGGGAGCCACGGCCATTCCCAGGCAGGCAGGGACCACCTACGTCACGGGGCTCCGTCACCAGTCCCTCACAAACACCTTCCTCAAGCTGGCCAAGCCCCGACTCCTCGGTGATTTCCTGGTTAGTCCTGCAGCTGCTCCCCCTCACTTATTAAAAGCTTGGCATAAAAGTTGGAGTTCTTCAGTTTGCCTCAAAGTTTTTTTAACTGAAGTCCACAGAGCCTTTTTTTTTTGAGGAGCACCCTGAGTCCACCATCCATGTGCCATCACCTCTTTTTTTTTTTTTCCCCCTAAGAAAACTAGAAAAATACAAGCTAGGATGCATGCTCACTTGTTGCACTGTTTTACTGGTTGGTTGTTTTTTATTCCCTGCACTCCTGAGAGCTAATACCTGGCGAGGATTTTGTGTTTGGTTGTCCACCATAGGGAGGAAAGTCGTCAATCATTTCACAGCCCTCCTCTCCACGTCCTACGGCCCCGGTGGTCCACAGCTGAAGCCTGAGGACTGTGGGGTTGGTGGTTAGAGCCAGCCAAGTGCTCTTGTGCTCCCCCCCAGCAGGTTGTCGTGACTGATTGAATCATTAAAGTGAGTAATTTGTTGTAACACAAGAACAGCTGAAACACCTTCTGCATCTTCACAATGGTGCTGCTCCACCATCCCCCTTGCCCAAACTGCACAGCCAAGGTGTGAGTCAGATCTTGGAGGTGATCTGGGCTATAAACAATATTTTAGAGGGAGAAAGAATTAATTTCAGTGGGGGCAATTTCTCCACAGCCGGATGTGCAGTTGGGAGAACTGGCAAGCCCTCAGCCCCTGGAAAGGGCAGGAAGGRGTTTCTTACTTTGGCTCTATTTGCAGGCAGGGCCACCATGAAACCATCAACAAAAATGGGTWTTTCAGGGGAAACAGATAAATATCTTTGCAGGATTGAGCTGGAGGTGCTGTCCAGTGTGGCAGCCCTGCACAAACATCATCCTGGGGTAACAGTGATGGCACTTGGGGGTTCTCATCACTCAATGAAACTGGAGTTCCCCTGCCTTTATTGTGGATGAAGGTGAGGGCATGGACAGTTAGTCCATTACAGATTGGTGCTGTCCCTGCCTGGTGGGAACCTGCTGGAGAGGCCATACCCATGGAAGGAGTGGACAGTTGTTATCTCAAGGTCAGGCGTGCAGGAAGCAASCAGGAGCACGTGAACATTGTGTAGGTGGGAGCTGCTGGTGGGGCTATCAGAGCTTCCCAGGTCAGGCAGGGCACACAGGGAGCCACCCTGTCCCAGAGCAAAGCAGGAAGGAGTGAAGATGGCGCCAGAAAGCCTGCAGAGAAGGTTCAAAGTCTGGTCAGAGCAACCAGCTCTTGTCAACAGGGAGAGACACGAGCTGAGCAATGCCCATCTGGAGYTCACCCTCACAGGGTGTCCCTGTCCTACAGAACCTGCCCTGCTGAGGCTGGAATTACAGAATCTTTCCAGATTTTGTAATCTGAACACCTTCTGACACATCAGAAGATGTCTCCTTGCTTGATATTTATTTATTCCTTCATCCAAGAGTATCATGGTTCACAGAGGAACTCACAAGCAAATAACAACAGAAATGGTGATAAATCCACCAGCAGCATCTGGATCTCCTCGACGGTGAAAACAAACCATGATGAGGCTGCAGARCCATAAAATCAACAGCAACTCCCAAAAAAAAGCCTGAGGACAAGGACTTTGCTGGAGCACCAGGCATCAGGGACGTCTTTAAGGGTTAAGGTAGAAAGCTGACAAAACCCTTAATGTTTTTACAGCACACAGACATGTAACATACAATACAGGACAATTCGTTCTATTGATGTCTAAAAATTCCTAATGGAGAAACAGGCTGTTAAAATACAGGATACTTTATAGGTTAGCTCTTCTCCATACTTCATCCTCAGGTATTTGCCAAGTTAGCAGAGGATCAGACTTCAAGTCACATTTAGGCTCCTCTAGAGCAGTTTTTCCACTAAAAGCTTAGCTCAAAGACATACATATTAATGAAAAAAAGAGCCATTCATTCTTGTCACACATTTTGTCCTCAGAACAGTTGAAAATCCTGCATATCATTTTTTTTCTAATCAAAGGGAAATAAAACATCTTTTATATAGTTAGACAATTGTCCACAGTCTTTCCCAAGAATGGAAAAATGCCCTAAAAATGGAAAGCAGGTGAGGTTTCTCAACAGCAACTTTCTTCTTCTGCTCCAGAAYGAGAAGGCTGCATCCCTATTTACTGTTTAAAAAATTCCACAATCCATGTGGCTACTAAAAGAGTCCTGTGAGCTGAGGATCTCTTGGAAGTGCTTTGGTGCCTGTATTAGCTATATTTGTCTACAGTTCCTTTAACCAGATGGAGAAAACTTTCCTGCTTTCCTACTGTACCACAGCAACCTTGGCATCCCACCTTTCCTTTCCACTGCTGCTAACTTGGGAAGCTCTGCAGATTTCTTTGATGTTGCTGTTGGCTTGGCAGTGTCACAGCTGAAGGAAAAACAGGGGACACCTTCAGAAATTGTTGGTGGGGCTGGGGGAGAAGAAGCAGTTTGGGTTTTACTTAAAGACACCAGAAAAATGCAGAATATAAGAGGGGTGGGGGGAAATGCTCSACAAAATAATCCCCACTGCAGGACTTGGTGTCTGAATCTCACTGGTATTTCACTGAGGACTTGCTTCATTACACCTTCAAGAACTCAGAAGTCTCCTTGGTAGGAACAAAATTTCACCCCTCTGGCAAATCCTTTTTTCCACACCCATGTGGATCCCAACGAGGCACAGAGTCACACCATTATTTCAGACATGGGTTATCAGCAACACACACAAAAACACAGGGTTAGAGGAGCAACTTCCAGAATAAAAGCCGCTGATAAACCTGGAAATACTCTCAGACCTCCTGTAGCACAGGAACAGCCAGGAATAGTTGAGTGCCAAAGCAAAACCCTTGACCTGAACAACTGCATATTTCAGAGACATTTAAAACAGAATCTCGGGCTGAACTCAGAGGCATGAGAACAGGATAGAAAATTGAGGTGATATTAATGAGGCACAAAAGAAGTCAGAGTTTAGTTTGGGGTCAAATTTTGGGGCCTTCCTGGCTTTTCTGGATTTTTTCTTTTTTTTGTTTGACTGCTCTAACTCAAAGTGGGAAGTGCTCAGTGGACACCTCCAGCTTGTTTTCCATTCAGCAGCCCAGCATCCCATGGACATAAACCAGTCTGGACCACCCTTGTTTGCTGTGACAGCTAATGGAGGGATAAAGGCAAGATGAGATGGTTCCATTTTGTTATTTTTTCTCCCACCTTTCTTCTTCACCGCCTGTCACCGATTCCCTTTCCTCCCCCCTCTCCTCCCCCCCTGCTAAAACAAAACATCTGCCACAGTTTTAAGACACTTTGGGCCTTTTCAGGCTGCTACCAGCAAGGACAGGGCTTGGCAGGGAGGGAAGCTGAGCGAGAGCTGCAGCAGGTGAAGGGTTTTCATTCAATCCGCTGCCACGACCACAGGAGGCAACAGTAATGATTTCCAAACCCAAAAGAGAGCCCTGGCAGGCTGGGCTGGGGCTTGGCCCCATCCCTCAGAGCTCTGCAGAGCTCAGCTGGTGACTAGTCGCTGCGTCACTCCTTTCTGATTAAATTCCCGTTCAGTTTGAAATAATAACACRTCCTTAGTGGAATAAGAAACTCTGGGAGGAGAAAGAAACCAGCCTTTGTGGGGGTTTTTTTGGCCAGCCCTGAAGAATCATATGGGAAAAATGGCTCTCTGACCATGCTTTTCTGCTGTTAAGGCACAGGGCTTATCCTTGCATTTTCTGTGACCACAGAATCCAGATCCACCGGTGAACTAAGACCCTTTAGACGATTACGACAGGGAAAAAATGCTGGACAAGGCACATAAATTATGATGTGTGAACTATGAGGTACAGAAGCGCCCAAGTCTTTCAGCAGACAATTTCTCAGAGGGGTTGATCAGAACAACCTGCACATTTCTGTCCAAGATATTTCGGTCTGACATTCTGTTCTCCCAGCTCCCTGACCCTTTTTTTCATTATCTGTCTGCTTGCCGTCCTGTGAWGGAGCCAAGCAGATGGAGTAGAGGGGTCACCAGCTATTCTGGCATGCCCAGTCACATTCCCTGAAGGAAAATAGGTCCATGCCACTGGATCCCAGGTCAGGGAGGTCCTGCCACCTTTACCACCAGGATTTGTCCATGTAAAAAGTTATTACAGCTGCTATATTGATAATTATACTAATAATTAATYGCCTTGTCTTGTGTTTCTTCCCCTATAGTTCTTACAGTCCTGCTGGGGAGGGACTATCAGTTTGTATCTAGCCCAATGATAATACCTTACTTGTTTTAGTAATGGAAGAAGCAATCTTGGAAATTTTCATTAGTGGGTTCAAAATGAAATTTTTGGCTAGACGTGAGATAAAACTTCTGACTTCATTTGGGGGCCATATAATCTTTTTGGATAACCTTCTCCTTCAGTTCAAGTTAATTTTTGAAACTGAAGCATGATGAAAAGCAGATCTGAAACAGGTGAACRCTCAGAAAAAACAACAAAATGAAACATTGCAGCATTTCCATGGCCAACCTTTGCATTTAAGAAACACTGATAGARAAGTAGAGATGCTTTCCATGGCTCTCTCTTTTCACAGGAGCTACCCCCCAGRTTTGAATCCATTCACTGATTTTTTTCTCTTCCCAAAGCCTCATTTGGAGGAATGAACTTATGGTAGAACTTCTCCAGGGGCAGATGTGGCTGAGGAACTTTGGGTCAGCCCTGCCTYCCCATCATGGACCAACAGCCCCCAAAAACCCCCCTGAATTTTGCATGGTGAGCAGCCATGTGCATCATATTCCTAGAGGAAGGAGGAGGAGCTGCTGAAATTACGAGGGTCATGAGAATAGCAACACCACRCTCAGCTAATTACACCAGTCTACCTGGTGCTTGGGTCCAAGGTGTGTAAAAGAGGTGGAGGAAGTGTAAGACACTGGCAAATACTCATTTTTGCTTGTGGTCGCTCACATGACTTCCCTACTCACATCGAAGCCGGGTTACATGGGAAGGGGTTTTAAAAAAAGCAGAAGAAGAAGCTGTAAATCATCTGGAGATCAGGTGGGATTCCTCAGGGTCATGGGGTTGGGGCCAAAGGCAGGAATGCAGCATTTAATGGCCTTGCTCACCCCTCAGTGCTGTATCCCAGAGTTCCCCATGGTGTGCACTGACAGGAACACCAGCTTGGAGGAACAACACAGTGAAAGAGGGTCCCTGCTCCAGGCAGCACAGCCAGGTCACACCAAGGCACCACAGCCTCAYCCCTGCTGCCCAAAGACACATCCCTGCTCATCTGCTGCTCCCACCCTGCATCTCCTCTGGACACTGATGGCTCCTGGGATGATTTGGCTCAGGTTATTAAGGGATTGTAAAGCAACAGAGAGCTCCTCAAAGTCCTGGGGAACTCTACCTGGCACGCACAGAGGGGCTGGTGGCACCACCCTCTGCACATGCAGGCAGCAGGGAGAAGGAGCAGAACTATYAATCTTCTGTAATCTAGCTGGAATTAAGTGACAGTGATGGAGTGCTTTGTAATGGACTTCCTGAATCCTCATACAAATGGAGGAAGTGACCACCCTTGACCAGGTTTCTGCTCATGTTGCCTGTTTCCCTGCCTGCCTTGCACATTTTCCCTTTTGCAATCAGCTGYGACCCTGCTTGAGCAAGGCCAAGGAGTTAATGCTCAGCCAGCCAAGGGAATGGCTTCTGGAAGGGCCCTGGGGAGGGGTTTTTGCAGGGTGCCATGGAGCTGAAGGCCTCAGAAAGGTCTGCTATGTACCAGGAACCAGCTCTGGGATAGCCAGCCTCAAGTCCCCACTGCCTGAGGAAAACACTGGGCTCTCCTGGGCAGCCCAAGAAATGCTGTCCTTGGGCTGTCCCTGTGACATGGAGAATGTCTGGCATTCCTGGTGCCTCTGGTTCCTCCTCAGCAGCACAGACATGTCCAACAGAGCCAGCAGCACAGGAGCTGCTGGAGCCTTTCAAGCCTTGCTGGGGGAGAGGACGGCTTTATTTTTGGAAAGCATCATTTCAGCTTTATTGTCCCATGTCACAAATCCATGCTGGGGACACCTCCCTGCCTCATGCTGGGCTTGCACAACCCTCCTTGGTGTTGACAAGGGACCATGACCTTCCCTTTGAGGAGCAGTGCTGCCCTGCCAGCTGGGAGCTCTGGCAGGCAGGCCCTGGMAGGATTGAGAATTCCCTGCTCCCACCCAATGAGGACAGACCCCGAAGGCTCCTGTAGAGGAGTCAGTGTGGAACAAAAAAGAGACCACAGCCCAGGGCCCRTGGGGACTGCCAGCCACGCCAAAGGAAGAGCCAGGGGATGCTGCAGCCATAGAAGGGCATATTTGGAGCCTGTTCCCACCATCCCAACCTTGGGCTCGACACAGTCTGGCAGTCTGTGTGGGCTCTGCCTCTGGCATCAGGGCTGGCAGGAGGAGGGAGAAACRGAGCTCAGAGAAATAAATCCCTTTTCCAGCCTGGCCCTGGGAGCCTCACAAGCACAGGGACAAAGGGAGGGATGCAGAGAGGGAGCAGAAGTGACCTCACAAGGACAGTGAGATGTCTCACCAGCCCRGCCAGCCCTCATTAATATCACCTCCCAGAACAACAGCTGGCCCACCACACCTCAGCTCAGGTGTGGGCTTTGATTTTTGCATCTTTTCCCACATTAAACTTCCAGGCATGCCAAGCAGGAGGGAGTTTGAGAGGGGAGCACTCCTTGACACCAGCTCTGGATTTGGCTCCTTGGCCCTGATATGTCCCAAAACAAAAATGATGTTATCAGTGGTGTTTTGCCCCTCTCCTGCAGCCCATCACTCAGCRCAGAGCCACCTCTGATCTCCACAAATGTGGATTCACTCCTGCTGCAGGGGAGGGTCAGAATCAGGCACTCACTTTGTGCTGCCCTGTAGTCCTTTGTTCTCTTTCTTCCTTTTTCATCTTCTTTTGGTCTTGCCTCAGCTGGTTAAACCCCCACTTACTTGCTGCCTGAATCAGGAAGATCCAAAGATTTAGTAAAGAGTTCAGGCTACAGTCCAGTGGTTTTTGTCACTTACTTGTCTAAATAATGCAGGAAAAGCTCCTGCTTTGCAGGCCAGGCGCTCCATGAAAGGTGCAGAACAGCAGAGGTGCAAATGGAAACCTTGGTGGCATTAGGYGTTGTTTTTCTAAACATTCTCCATCAGTAAGCACACAGTCTCTCAGCGCTGCATGGTCCCACCGAGGTCTTTAAATTGTATTTCTAGGATTTCTCTAAAACAGGGGCCTCAAGCTTTTAAATACAAAGGGAGCTGGGGAATGGTTTCTTTAGCAAGAGATTTGAGCAAATCAGTGCTTTTTGTCTCTCTCTTTTTTTTTTTTTAATGGACATCTGCTGGGATTTGTATTTTTTGAGTCATGGGGGTGAAGGAGGTTGAGGGCAGAAGAGAGGTTTGCAGACAGGGTGAGCACAACATATACTGGAAAAAATCCCGGATGCTATAAATGGGAGCCCCCTAACAGTGCAGCTCATCTGAAGCAAAATGAAAATATCAGCCATCCAAGAAACATATGTGCAGATGGCTTGGAGCCCAGTCTCCTTTCTAGGGCTCTGCATTAAATAAAATGCACCAGGTCATGTTGCTATAGATATAAGAGATTACTGGGCGCAATGTGCACTTCGCTGTGAAGCTGCAGGTTTTTAAACAATTGCAAATACAGGCCTTGTTTATGGATCAAGCAAATGGCTTCAGTCAAGCAGAGCAGCACTTATTTCAGTTTTTTGTGGTTTTTTTTTTTTGCCAGAGTTGGGGTCAGGAGGCTCCTACTCTGTGAGATTGTGCTGCAGCCTCTGCTCAGGAGGAGCAGCCTCACCACTCACGTGAGAAGCGGCGTCCAAGAGGGCTCTTGACTATGACCTGTATTTCTGGAGGATGATATGAATCAACCCAGAGCCTTGGCAAGACCTCGCTGCTGGGGCTTTTGCTTTCAGCCAATGTCAATTATGTCATTACTGAGCCTGCAGAAGCTATTACTAATGTTACTTTTACAGTTCACTGCCGACCAGAGAAAAGAGTTTTTCACACTGTTGTCGTTTTGTTGGAGCAAGACTATACGAATCACAGATGGCTTCCCTGCCAGATGTAGCCTCGCAGGACGGCAGTTTGGGGTTTACAAGAGGTTTAATGAAAACTTGGCACTTTACCAACTTTTGGCAAATACTCCTGGGCTGTCAACTCACACACAAGCAAATCAAGATCCTAAAAATAAAAAAAAAAATGCCTAATGACTTGTTCTCGCCGAACGAGGAGGTGAAAAGTTTTACCTGAGAAACAAAACCCAAATGAGCAAACCAATAGTCTATCACACTGGGCCTGAGCTCGTGATCAGTGAGGTTACTGAAAGCTCTCACTGCACCCTGGATCTGTTCCCAAGTCCTTGCTGTTGCATTTGAGGGGTCCAACATATTTCTGCTGACACGGACCACGGAGGGTGAGCTGTGGTGGGGGAGTGACATCCAGGTGTGTGGAAAATCACCTCATCCTTGCTTTGATGTCTGCTGCTCCWTTTTCATTGAGTTATGACTTTGCTGCTCTGCCCTGGCTGGGAGTTCCTTGGCTGGCCTTTCTGCTTGGTTGGTTTCTTGCTTGATGACATGAGCAGCTCATTAAGATTCTGCTAAAAGAAATTCTCAGGTGTGTGCCTTCGGATGTAGGACTCGTCCCCTRCTAAACATGCTGAAATTGTGCAGAAATAACCAACATCTCTGGCTGCAAGCTGGAAACTCTGCATTTTTTTGAGTTTTCAGGMTCAAAAAATGAAACTCAAGCCTCATATTGCTTCCTTTTCTCCGTTAATGAAAGTGTGTGCTAAGTGAGACTTGCCACAGCACAGTGTCACTGTAGGCACAGCTTTTCTTAGTTTATGATTCTCCACATTTCTCCACTCTCATCATCCTGGACCAAATGTCATCCTGATCCCAATGGCCAAATGGAGTCAGCTGCAGTGATTTGGCTGTGAAGCTTCTTCAGTCATGGTTTGGATGAGAAATGAGTTCTTAAATCCCAGTAGCCCCAAAGTGCTGCATAATGGGTGCAGCTTGTGCACCAGTGGGATTGAGCATGAAGGTGCCTGGATATATAAAAAATGCATTTGAGCCATTCAAAAAATCAAACCATGAAGCATTRTCCACACCACAGCTCAAGTCCCTTCTGTGGGCCTTTAGCAGTCTCCCAGAACCAACTGCCTTTGCCTCAGCCTGTCTGCCTGCCTTTAAATATCTTCATCCTGAGCCTTACTTGAATGGTAGATTTTTATCACCACTGGTGCACAAACCAGATGACTGAATTCTCTGGAGGGGGGAGGAAGTAGCAGTTTACATCCAGGTGGCAAAGGAATTAATAAAAGGGCTGGAGAAACATAATCACAGAGATGTCATCCTTTTTCCACTGGCTGAGGTTTGGATGCAAACCTGATACCTGACTCTCCTTAGAGTTCCTGAGGATTCATCTCCTTCAGTCTCTCTTAAAAAGAGTTGTTCTGACTTTTTCTGTGCTGGGTGCTCTGAAAGTTTGCAGAAATGAAGTTGATTTATAAGATGCAGATTGAATCAACAATTCAATCACAAATTGACAAAGATCACCAAGCACTATGGGTCTCCCTCTTTTTTCTTTGGTGKTKTAGATCACAGWATCCTRGAATKRTTTGGGTTGGAAGAACCCTTAAAGACCATCCAGTCCCAGCCCCATCCAACCTGGCCTTGAACATTTCCAGTGATGGGATGTTAGGGAAATTGTAATGGAATGTAAATCTCCTTCCTTCTCTCCTCCAAAAATTAAAAAYTTAAAGTGTCAGGCTTTATAAAATGAGATTTTTAATAACCTTCAGTTTTATAGAAGGACTTTGGGCAGGATCAGAAGAAATCTAGTGGTTTGTGATAACYAGCCTTTAAAAAGTGCCGTGTGCCTTCTAATAAAACATTGGCTTGCTGGCCTGGGAGGGATATTGCTCATGAAAGGCTGCAAAACTGCATAATATTCCTTACTTTTTGCAGCAGAAGACACTCAGTACAGCAGAACCCATGATAATAATCAACCCTGAAATATGCTCTGCTTGAAGTTATCTTTWCTTGGAAAGCCCTTTGTCTGCCCAGTGAAATGCTGAGTGCCACTGTTCCCAATCTCTGTTCTGCAGGTGGCCCAGGGAATCCAKCTCTTTGCTGAGCTCTGGATGGGGCTGAAGCTTGGAACTCTGAGGCACTGACCATGGAGCCCAGAGATGTGGGACAGGATGGTTTAATTCCCTTTCACCCCAAAAGCTGCTGATGTGGGCCCTCAGCYAAGGCAGCTGGGGCAGATTTCATCCCTCTGTGCTCCAACTACATCTGTACTCAGTGAGAAGAGGAAGAGGGACTTATTTACTTATTAGGACCTTGTGGTGACAGGGACCTTGTGGTGACAGGTGAAGGGGGATGGCTTCAAACTGAAAGTGGGCAGGGTTACATTAGATACTAGGAAAATGTCTTTATTAGGAAAGTGGTGAGGCACTTACACAGGTTGTCCTGAGAAGTTGTGGATGTGTTAAAGGTGTTAAAGGTCAGGTGGGATGGAGCTCTGAGCAACCTGTTCTGGTGAAAGGTGCCCCTGACCATGGCAGAGGGGGGAACAAGGTGATCTTTAAGGTCCCTTCCAACCCAAACCATTCTGCAACTCTGTGATGATTCTAAATCTCCAGAAAAGTTGTGAAAATCTAAAATCTGCACCATGGAGGTGCCAGTGTCTCTCCATTGACTAAAGTGGGAGCTAGCTAATACAGCTCATATCCCTATGAAAAATCCATTCGCCACTTCCTTCCTTCCTTCCTTCCTTCCTTCCTTGCTCCTTCCCATGATCCCCCAAGGTGCTCATGGTAAATACCAACACCCAAGAGGGTGTGATTGCTAATGTTTAACATTCCCCAGTAAAATCACAGCATTATTAATTTTCCTGCCTTATATACCTCTGGAATGGCAAAAGCAAGAGGAGAAACCTGGGCCCAGTGATCCATCATGCAAGGCTTTGAACTAGAGCCAACTTCAGTGAAATTTGAGCGAGCCCCCAGAAACACAAGGAGGGCTGGAGCAACAAGTGCATTCAGTGAGCTGTGGTATCACCTCTGCTCCTTTCTGCAGGGGAAACTCTTTATCTGATGTGTAGGAGAGAAGAAAGAAGCAGAAAAGCACACACACATATATTTAAATATTAAAAGCTGCCCCAGGAAAGAACTTAAAATATGAGGTCATTTCCTCGATGAGCTTAAAATGTTATTTGTCATCCACGCTGAAACAGGAGAGAAAGGGAAATAAAAGAAGGACAGGAAAAGCACCCTGGGCATTTGTGGTTTGCAGGGAAGGTGCTGGGTTACACTGAGAGCTGAGACAGCCTCGAGGGTGCCCCTTGGGTCTGCTCCTGGCTGGCTCTGAGCACCATGGTGGCAGAATTCCTGGAGGGGAACAGATGAGCCTTGGCAAAGCCCTGGTAGCACCTGGGACTGGTTTACATTTCCTTACCATCCAGGCATTTGTCAGAGCCTCCAGYCAAATGGCCTCAGAGGAATGAACTTTCCTGTGGCTGGTCTGGGCTATGGATACCAAATCCCACCAAGCCCCTGGACATTGCCTAAGCAGCTTTAGTTGTGCATTAAGGTGTATCTTCTTGGCTTCTGGGCCGGGTTTAATAGATTCCCCTGCAAATCAGAGCAAATTGGGTGTACCAAGGTGCCATTACATAAAGGGAATGTTAAAAAGTGCCATTTAGGGGGTTGTGGTGACCCAAGTCACAACAGGATCCAGCCCTTGGCCTTGTTGAACCTGACACCAGGCACACTCTCCATGATTTGTGTTTTCTTCTGCTCCTGCTGAATTCCCTGCAGAAAGTCTGGGCAGAGCAGCRGGATGTGAGCAATGTAAAAGTACAGACTGGCACAGCCATCTGTGGRATGCTTGGCTCTGGCCCTGTGGCCTTTATTGGCATGGATGCAGCTGAGATGTGCTGGAGAGGATCAAGAAGTCATGAAATCACAGCATGGTTTGGGTTGGAAGGGAGTTTAAGACTTAYCTCATTCCACCCCCTGCCATGGGCAGGGACACCTTCCACTATCCCAAGCCTTGTCCAMCCTGGCCTTGAACACTTCCAGGGATCCAGGGGGCAGCCACAGCTTCTCTGGGCAGCCTGTCCAGGGCCTCCCCACCCTCACAGGGAAGATGAAGCCGTGGAGAAAGCATCTGGAAAGGGCCCTGGAAACTTTCTGCCTCCATTTACTCTGCCCCTGGACAGCGCAAGAAGCCCTGCTCCACAAGGAGCCTGTGGTCTGCCCAGCAGCACTGAGCTGCCCTTTGGAACCAGTGATTTCTCTGGAGCTGGGAAATCCAGCTGCTGTTTGGCCTCTGGATTGTGCAGCTCCAAGGAAATCACTGGTTCCCTGTTATCAAAGGCTCTGACTCAGAGCTCGGGGAAACATTGCCATTCCAACCTCTGGGAGATGGATCATTTTCCCCTTGGCAAATTTGGCTTGGGCCACACCAGTTTTGTGAAAAATTAGAATGTCTAAGAAAAGAAGAGACTGTTAATTTTTTGCGTATTTKCCTGTTTTAAAAGCTGCACTTCCAGCATCTTGTGACTCAGCCGCGGGAAACTTCAGCATTTCTTTTTACTCCAAAAAAAGAAAATTAAAATKATGATAATAACTGCCCTGCCAGTGAAGCACTCAGGCCTCTGAGTGCTGCACAAATCACAGAATTAAATGCAGGGTGGCCGTGCTCAAATTCAGCAAAGGGGGGTTCAGGTGGCTCTGCAGCCCCTCTGCACCAGGGGAATGTCACAGAGCCAGCAGGTCCTTGCTGGCAATAAGGGAGTGAACAATTCCTGTCTGTCTGTGTGCAGCAGATGGGAAAACAGCAGGGAAGCAGTGGCCAGCAAGGCAGCAAGGGGTCCATAGCAAGTCAGCACCTGGAGCTCCACACACATTGCTCTGAAGCAATAAATGCTGCCAGTTTAATACTGCACAGCCCCATAGGGATGTGAATGCTCCCTGGGCACTCCCTGAGTTCATTTCAGCTCATTTCAGCTTCTTCTAATTCAAAAAAATAATATTTTTAAAGGGTTATTAATCCATTTTTGGGGCAGAAGGAGCCTGCAGTGCAGCCACCTGCTCTACATGGATCACATGGATCATCCAGCTTCAGTCAGCAGCATCAGCACCACAGTCATAACTTCTGGTAGAGCAAGGGTCATTTTCATCAAATGTGGAAAGGATTGGCTTATTCCCTGCTCTACATAGTTATATCTATTAATTTTTTATTATTATTTTAATTTTTTTTCCTTTGGTATTTGAATTTAAAAATAACAAAATGGAGTTGCTCAGCAGGATGAACTTCAGCACTAACCACAAACACAGACCTGGCTGCAGGAAGCAGTGAGYTTGGAGGCATTACCACATTCTTAGTGTTAAAAGAAATAAATGGTGAGGAAAATCTGTTCTCTGCTCCTTCCAAGTGTGCTGATCTCTGATCAGCCTTCCCAGACAGGGAGTGTGAAAATCAGCAATGTCCAGACAGYCATTTAGGCATAAAGAGGGGAGGGTGAAGGTCAGCACAACATTAGGAATGATGGCATTGGCACAGTGAAAACCTGCTGAGCCATCTTTYCATGCCCAGAGCCAAATGAAGGCTGGTTGAGGCAGGTTTGGTGGGGTTGAGAAGCAGATTTTCATGACTTGTGACAACAGACCAGCGTATGTTTGTGCACTTRAACTCTGAGCTTTCCTTGCACACCTCCCTGTGGCCCCTCAGTACCCCAGGAAGGTGTCACAGTCACTCAGATTTCCAGGAATCCTGCTTTACATCCCCTGCCACTTCTACAGGACAAAAGGACACRGTTCACCTGGCACTTGGCAAGATGATTTGCTGCAGGAGCATCCATGGGGAAGCAATTCTCCAAAGAAAACCCACTCAGCATCTTCCAGATTTCCTCTTATTACAGACACCATGTTGTAATTGATATTTTTTTTCTTCTTTGCTTCTGCAGAAGGTCACCAGGCTAAACCAGCCATCTCTCACCCCAGCAGCCTTTCACTCACMGACAATGACAATTCCCTGCAAAACGTCTCAGTCTCCAGCCCTGGGGCTGAGTGGGTTTGTCAGCCCAGAGGAAGAAATTTTAGCTGCCACTTTACATTGAGGCCTGCAGGCCTGGGAGATGGAAGGTGAGAGCTGAGTGACTTTCTGCATCACCCTGAGCAAACAGCACCTCTGAGACTCCCATGCCTGCCTCCTCCTTCTCCTTTTTGCCCCTTATCTGCCTTTCTCACCATACATTGCACCCTGACACCACGCAGACATGTGCTTTTTCTTGATCCCTGCAGACCTTTAGCAAGGCAATGATTTGCAGAAAACTCCCCCTCCCATTTATTTTTTTCTGACACCTGGGTGAAAACTCATTTTTTTAAAGTGAATTTTCCGTTTTGTTCTTGATTCTTCAGCGAGAAGGACAGGTTCCCTGACCATCCTTCACTGCAGCCAGCCTGTGGCCACCAGAGTTCCTCAGGACACTCAGAGGCCATGCCTGTCCTCCCCTCACTCTTGTGCCCTCCTGAGACCCCCCATGCAACGCTGCCCRTGCTTTGCTTTGACTTTTCTGTCAGTAACCTTGCTGGCATGGGTCTGGGCTTTGTCAGGAGAAGGATGTTTTCCTCACACACAACTCAATACTCAGTCTGGACCGTTTGTGATCCATCTCTGCCTGACACTGTCTGCACTCTGAGAAACCCACCCGGCCTCGGGTGGAATTAGATAACCCTTTAATGGTGCTGTGGGCAGCAATGCAGCGGGGTCGGGGTGAAAAATGTCAAAAGTCAAATGAAACAATAAAARCAGTCGCTCTGAACCAAAGCAGGGCTTGTTTCTATCATAACACAAGGTTCATCCAGGTTAGGTGTGCTGGAGAATGGAGCACTGCACTCCTCCTCAGCTTATCAGCAGAGAAGATTTTATTCATTCCTCAGACAAGGCCTTGGACCCAGCCAGAGCTCCAAAGAGGAGAAACTCCCCAGACTATGTCAGATTTCAGAAAAACACRACAACAACAGCCTTGCCTCGCAGATACTGTTATTTCAGAGAGAAAAGTGCATTTTTTCAAGGCAGAAGGCAGCAGCCTGGAGTTCAGTTACATTGTCTGGGTGATTAATGTGTTGTTTAGGGAGCAGACAGAAGCAAGGAGCCTGCGAGAGACCTCCTCCCCTCTGTGCCTGCCTTCAAGCACTGAAAAAAAACCCACAGACAAGAAAAAAAAAGCAAATTAACTCATGTGGACACTGTTTTCTGGCTATYTAAGGAGCATTTGAGGTACATTGTGGACATGACAGGAATGACCCTAACTTGTGCCAGCTGAAGACAAATCCTCATGTTTAGTTCCTTCACAGGCGCAGATTATCAGAGCATCCAGGGTAACAATAAGCAAAAGCAGCATTGCAAACAAAAACCCCAAAGGAAGCGAGCTATGTCTGCTTTATCCTTTTAGACATGTGAGAAGCAGGATCCAAACTGGTGTGGGTGTCATAGCAAAGGCACCAAATCTCCTTCCCCATCTCCTGCCCTTTGTATGACAGAGGCGGCTGAAAGSAGAAGGAATTTTATCCCAAATATGAGGACCCTTTAATGGCAGAGATTCAGTAGAACTTCCCAGCTTTAGGGTCACAGGTAAGAGAATTTGMAGTCCATGTGGGGGTGTCCTGAGTGATGGAGGTGGGTGCAGGACAGAGTGTGSCATTGTCTTAGATTAGAAATGGGGGTGTGCATTCTATTTCCATCTGTTAGAGGTGGGGCAGTTCTCTTCTCTTCATTGGGCAGTTTTCGTTATTTCTTCCACAACCAATCCTCCCTCCAGGAGATCTCTTCTGTTCATGGGCCATTAATTAATAATTATCTTCTGTTCATGGCCAGTGAGTGTCACTGCGTGGCTGATAAAATTCCATCATCCCATGGGGAGATGCTCCGCCCAGAGGAGGAGCCAAGCATTCCTACCTGGATACAATCTGAGGTTTGGGAGATCCCAGCAGCCTTTGCCCCCTGCATTGCCAGAGGAGCAGCTTTCTGCTGCCCTGCATTGCCAGAGGGAGCCCAGGCCCATCTCCAGCAGCCCTGGAGCTGCAGAGGAAAACTCCCCCCTTGTGCAGGATCCCTGCTGCAGCAGAGACACAGCTGGCGCTGCAGCAGGGCTGAGCCCCCATGGGATGGGGCTGGGACACCTCCCTGACACACAGGGAGTGAGGTCCTCTCCTGACTCTACAAGTGGTTTGTTTTCTTTTTTTGTAGTATTGCATTTGTATCTTTTTAAATTTTCCTAGTAAAGAACTGTTATTCCCATTCCCATATCTCTTTCTGAGAGCCCCTTAATTTCAAAATCATAGTAATTCGTAGYGAGGGGTTTACATTTTCCRTTTCAAGGGAGACTCCTGCCTTCCTTAGCAGACACCTGTCTTTTCAAACCAAGACAAGCATTTAACATCCACATCCAGGGGCGGATGCAAGGAGTAAAGGTCTCATCTTCCTCCTGGGTACCAGAAATAATCAATATTCTCTGCACCAGCTCAGAACTGTCAGGCTCTGATTCCTAAGTGGGAAGTAGAGACGTCTGGGCATCCCCTGGGAGATTTTCTCCCTGGAATCCTGTGTCCATGTCTCAGATGTGCAGCCCTAGCATGTGTGTTTTGCAGGGTATATTTTTCATCACATGGTTTGCCCTCTCTCCTCCCAGCCTCCTCTCCTCCCCTCCTGGGGAATACAGCACAGTGCATGCATTCGGCACATGCTGAAATGTATAAATAAACCAACATTCTGCTGGGTCAGCCCTCTGTTGGCAACCTCCTTCTACTTTGTCACTGCAGGCCACAACTCCACTCACAGTGACCATCTTGTCTTGGCAGGACTGGTTTGCTTATTCACTCCCTCCCCAGCTCTGCTGCTTGGTGCCAAAGCACACCAAGAGCCCCTCAATTGCCCTTGGCTTCCCCTCTGCAAAGGAATGCTGAGCTGTGGGGACAGTCCACACCAAAAGGAAAAGGGATAAAATGTTGGTTGCCTGCGTCCAAGGAAAGGGAGGAGTTCTGTGCTGTCAGGTCCTAYTCAAATATGGTCCATGGGGAAAACTGAAGGAGATGCTTATGGCTCTCACCATTGGCTTCCATGTGGGGTTTCAGATACTCTCACACAGTAATAAGGATAAATATCCCTTGGCCCTGATGAAGAGAGACATTTTAAGGAACACAGAATCATTAAAGTTGGAAAAGACCCCTAAGATCATCTATTCTGTTCATTCCCCCAGCACTGCCATGTCTACCATTAAACCATGTCTCCAGATACCACATCCACATGCCTTTTAAACACTTCCAGAGGTRGCAACTCYCCCACTTCCCTGGGCAGCCTGYTCCAATGCCTGACCACCCTTTCAGTGAAGAAATTTTCCTAACATCCAATCTAATCCTCTTCTGGCACAACTTGAACCATAACTGCTCACAAAATTTCCCAGACGAGTATTGTCCCTCTCTTTTTGTCCAGAAACAGAACCATCTCATCCCTTTTCCTGCATTTTTAGTTAGAATTGCTTTTTCCCATCCTAATTCTTATATGGGATTGATCTTTTTTCAGTGCAGCTTTGTTTCCAAACTGCAAAGTGTCTGTAAATGGAAAAGAAAGAAGTCACAGGTACATGGCTGCCTGTCAGATAAGAACAATGGGCTGCCCCATCACAGGAATGGTGCTGCTGTGGGCCCAGCATCCCTAAACATGAGGTGTTTAAAGAGGGAGGTTGAAATTTGCAGAACAGTCTGTCAATTCCAGAAGTACAACCTCAAAGTAGCCTCATTCTTCAAGGACAGTGCTCTCAAAAAATCACCGTGATCGCAAGCTGGACATTGCTCTGGGAAACATCAAAAATCCTGCGTGGCATTTCAGAGCCACGTCCAAAACATTTGTGTTTTGTAAACAGGAAGTCACTTTGTCTGGAGAGGATATTTTCCCCCCTTCAATAGCTGCATGCAGCCCTTTTACATAACCCCTTTTTGCAGTATTTTGGGACTGAAAAGCTCATTTCCCTCTCATAAGCACAGAGGAGAATGCAGCTGCCACCCAGACATC
Source organism: Cardinalis cardinalis (assembly GCA_014549065.1). Classification (NCBI taxonomy): domain Eukaryota; kingdom Metazoa; phylum Chordata; class Aves; order Passeriformes; family Cardinalidae; genus Cardinalis; species Cardinalis cardinalis. Next base: position 107,212 of record JACDOX010000101.1, on the reverse strand, counting down.
CTTTAAATGGGACCACATGTAAGCCACTTAGTCTCCAAAAATGAAAGCAAAACACAGAGCTGTCATCACTGCACGGCACCGTCAATCAGAGCTGCTCATAATGTGCTGCACCATGTACATCTCACACCACGTCCATTATGAGCCTAGCCTGATGTGGAATAGTGCAGCAGAACATTGTAAACCCCAGAAATTCTGYATCAGTTAGTGAGGGATAAGCAGGAACAAAAAAGTTCTGATCYAGCCTTTTTTTTCCCTGCCCATGAGCATTGGTGAATACAAATTCCTCTGATGTTTTTTCCCAGCTTCACSCTGACCAGGTTGGGTGCAACCTCCTGAAAAAAAGGAATTTTTTTGTTCATGTAGCTCCACTGAACAATCCCAATCCAAGAACTTTGCTCGCAAGTTCAACCAAATGATCTTGGCAGGGTCAGTCCCCCATGGTGTGGATGGAGACACCAGGGTGGGTCATGCCCAGCTGGTTTCTTCTGCTCCCTTGTCCTGTTGGTCCCATCACAGGATGCAGAAAAGCCACAATGGGATGTGCTGTGAGGGCAGATGGTGCCTGTCACCCCAAGGACCAGGAGAACAGAGGATGTCTACAGACAGCCCTGGGGCTTTGGGCTGCTGCTGGGATTGCCAGGAAAAACTGCCTGGAAAACACATCCTGTGCAATGAAATGGTTGGTCCAGGTCAAATCCCTGCATCTCAAAACTGCTGAAAGCTGGGAAGGTTGCCTATATAGTACATAGGAAAAAAACGTGGCATCAAAGCTCTTGCCTTGTTTAGAGGCATGAAAGGCTGACATGGAAAAGGATGTGTGCATYCATGGGTGGAAAGAATGCATAAAGGCTGACAAAAGTAAAAGGTATTGGTAATTGGACCTTCCCTGTAGCTGCACACCTCCTAAGAATTCTTAATTTCCAAATAGAAAAGGTCGTTATTTTTTAACTTCTTAGCATCATTACTGGGATCCTGGGCTTGGCATTGAAAAAGAAATTTGTGGGAGGCAGCAGATGACAGGAAGGTTCTGTACTGAGACAGATACTGAGAACAGGATGAAGAGGACAAGGAGATGGGTCCAGCTGAATGAGTGTTCCGTGGAAAAAAAAAGTTCAAGGAAGGAGCAAAACCACAGAGAAAAAATGGTTCAGCTCATAGTATGGTAGATCTATTGGAAGTATTAGCTAAAAAACACAAGGAAATTATTTAAATATATTTGGTAATTTGTGTAAAGCTCTTCAAGTACCTTAACATCATCTGTTAAGTGCCTGAAAGAGTGAGGAGAGTCCATTAGGAACGAGGGTAGGGAAAGAGGAGCCAAGGCTCTCTGGTGGAGACTGGTGGGTGGGTTGGTTTCATCGTGGGAAGGCGTTTCCCCTCCTTTCAACATGCCCTGGCTGCAGAAGCAGTTACAGTCTTAAACAAACCAGCTGGCACAGGCTTAAAATTGTGTTGTTATTCATATGCATCCAAGTATARAACAAGGACTGTATGAGCTGAATAAATAAACAGACTCACTGGCCTCTGGTGAGGAGGTCTGTGTCGTTTTATTCACACTTTTTGCCATGTACTCTGGGGTCATTTGCCAGACTGGGAGTAAATGGCATCTGGTTCTCTAGCCCAGGCTTGATCTGCTCTCTCATATAAAGACTTCTCTTTACTGGCTTCTGRGATGCAAAAACCAAGTGAAATGGAAGGAAAATCTAGCCAGAAAGTGTCTAAAATATATCAGAAGCCTTTGGGCCTGATTCTGGCTGTGTTTGTTCCCTTTTCCTGCCATTATAACAGGGCAGAGACTACAGCACCCTTGGTTTCACTTGAATTCAGCAAGAAAGTAGTGAGATATTTGTTATAAACTTGCTAAATCTCAATAGAACTAATTTAACTAAATCAGTGGCTTTCAAAAACTCAATACATCTACAATCAAACACCAAGCATGTTTCAGTGGGAGGTTGTAACAGAAATTATTTCAGAGAAGGAAAAAAATGCCATTTGCAGGCAGGAGAAAACCACACATTTCAAGCCAATTTTTTCAACAGTCACACAGAATTCACACCAATTCACCCCAATTTGACTTTGCTCAAGATGCTCTGTGTCAGTGCCTCTGAGAAAGGCAAGTTGGCCCTAACAAGCTGCCTTCGTGGAGATTGTTGGACTCCATTCTTTCAACAAACCCATTTTATTGCTTCATGATGGGGTTGGAAATGAAAGACAATTCAGATCTGGCTRCAGCTGTGCAGACACCCCCCCCCCACACACACACACACATCCTCCTGTGGAAGACCAGAAGTAGGAAAATTAATGGTTTTGCTCAGTAAACCAAATTCTACAAATATTAGTATATTTTGAAGATAATGAAGGAGAGGAGAGGAGAGGAGAGGAGAGGAGAGGAGAGGAGAGGAGAGGAG
>JACDOX010000101.1:81434-104655 GCA_014549065.1 Cardinalis cardinalis | reverse complement strand
GAGGAGAGGAGAGGAGAGGAGAGGAGAGGAGAGGAGAGGAGAGGAGAGGAGAACACCAAGAGAAGAGTGTAAACTGACACTGCAGGGTGGTTTGGATTGAGCTGTGGGGGCCTGAAGACCACGGTCAGAGCTTTGGCCACCATCCCTTGTGCCAAACATTCCCCTGCTGCCACCTGAAACCRGAGAGATTCCTTAAAACACGGAACAGGGAGAAGTAAAGGGGACATCTGTGAATGCTGCTGCTGGTAGGAGAAGTTGTGGGCACACTGATCACCCACATCAAAGCCGGGGTGGCAAAGTTTGGGCTGGGGCTGGTTTTCCRTGGAGCACATTGCTGGAAAACGCAGCACGCTGCTGGTTCCATCCAAAACCTTCCCCGTGTCATTAATGCTGGAAACCCCTCATTATACTCTCATTAAAGCTCCCTTAAAATGCCCTTCCTGTGTTTTCGTGCTGAGCGCTGTGCCTGGCACGTGCAGCGGCTCTTGCCGGATTTCAGGTGAGATTTTTTTGGCCTCCTGGCAGGGGAAGGAAAAGACCAAACCAGAGGCAGAGCACCTTTAACCCCCCTACATGTTGAAGGTGGGTRTTTGTGGTCCAATGCTGCTGGAATGAATGGCAGTGATGTCTGAGGGAGCAGGATTAGGCCTGGCCTGAGATGCAGGCCTGGGATCAGAGCAGGGCCCAGCTGCATTCATTAGGGGGTGATTTGTGCAAAAACCAATCCCCAGCAGCACAGATTATTTAGTGGTGGGTTCATGACTTCTGCTCTTGGGTTCCTCTTATCCCATCTTCTGCCCTGGCCTCCCAAAAATGCTTTTGTCCTGTGTGAGAACACGGCATGCAGACACAGTCCTGACAAGAGCCTCGTGGCTGCCTTGACATGGATTTTTAAGGGATGGTGACAGGGGAAGAAAGGCTTGTGCACGCCACAGATGTGTCTTTGAAGACATAACGTGGGTCATGTCTTGGAATTTTGGGGCTGTCATATGGGAATGGTTTGCTGGGCTTTTAGAGTTTCTTTGTGCTTCATAGCAAGAGGGATCCTCACCTGCTACCCTTCACACATGGTATACCACAGGGAAGCATCTTTTTGGCTGGATCTTGGCTCTTTGCCTGGCATTTTCCTCTCACCTGATAGAGTTGCAGGTGTAATCTTTATCCTCATGCATGCCTCCATGTGTGCATCAGCCTTTCTCACCATCCTAAAAACCTTGGTGAATCCCGAAATTCAGATTCATTTTCCAGGCATTTCCTTGTGCTGAGGCAGCTGAGGAGACAGCAGTTGTGCACTGGAGTGCCTCAGCAGGGTTTTCCCTCCCATGTCCATGTTTCCAGGACTCAGAATCTCCTTTCTGACATGACCCAGCAGCATTTATGGTGTCTAAGGCACAGTTAGCATCCAGGAGAAGCCCCAGCGCAGAAATCTGTGCCCACAGCAGGTTTCACTGAGCAGCACATAAATCAGCTGCTGAGATGAATGTCCTTCCAGATATGCACATGGAATTAATTAATTCAATTAAGAATTTTTGTTGTTGCTGTTTCCTGGAAGCAAACATGGCTTTTAGCTCTGGGATATACTACTATTGCACAAAGGGATAAAAAAACCAAAATCAAGGGGATGATTTTTGTTTGTGTGTGGTAAAGAGCAAAGCTTTTAAAGTGGATTTRGTGTTATTGTTGGGTGGTGGGAAACATGAGACTCATCCAAGTGCAGCTTGGAGTTCAGTGTGATTTGCAAACCAGGCAAACCTGGGTTATGGCTGTACATCAAAACCATGGTAAGGGCTGGCTGGGCTCTGGCTGGTGCTTGTAGCTGTGAAAGCAGGAGAGTTTGGCTGGGACAGGCTCCAGTTTGGGTCAATAACACACGTGACAGATGCTGAGACACTGTGGCCACTCAGTGCTGCGCACACAGAGGACCCAGCTCTGAGGAGCTCCAGGGGCAGACTCGGTTCTTTTGTTTTGGAAAAGTTCATCCCAAATGCAATATTGTGCAATATTTACTCCTCTGTGTATTTACCCCCRGAGTGTAGCAGTGATTCACAAGAGCAGTATTACATTATTTACTTTTTTCCTCAGTTTTTTCTCTTTCCAGACGCTGGTTCTACTGGGTCACCGGGCTGAAATGTCCACTGCCTGCTGGCACAGGACCCCTTTCACAAACAGATCTGATTTTATTTTAAAAGCAGGTTTTCAGAAATKATTCTCCTTGCTGTGAGGTTCCCTGTCAGAGTCTCTGTGGGTCGAGATGACCCTGAGGTGTTGGAAAGTCTCTTTTTCCCAGCCCCRAAATCRAAGAAGGAGTCAGGATCCTTTGGCTGTGGTTTTSAAGGTTGTTTATTCTCTGTTATCTGTAAAATTCTTTTTCTGACCTGCTGAGGTCTGTCTAGCAGGTYRGGTTGAGGCACACCRAGGTGGTGTTATCTTTTTATACTAAAAACTGGGTGTACTTTATTTACAATAATTTCCCAATACCTATCACCTATGTWAGACAGTGTGTTTCTACTCTAAACCAATCCAAAAGTGGCACCATCACAAAGAAGATGGAGGCCAAAAAGAAGAAAGAAGAAGGACAAGGCACRCCCGMATCCTTCCATCCTGGCTTCTGAATCCCCATTCTAAAAACCCCAARGTTTTACCTTTTCACCCTGTGACAAACTATCATTCTACTTAAACTCTCGAGGCTTGTAAATCTTCACATAAAGTTGGTAACTTTCTCCATGGGTTAAAATCAAAGGCACAGGGGTCTTTGGCTTCATGCTAAGGTCTCTGAGCCCCCTGGCAGGGGCTTGAGCCATTCAGGGCATGTCCTGGGTTCCAGCAGTTCCCCTCGACCTCAGTGCCCTTGTGGTTGCAGAAGAACTCAAGGGAATCTATTCAGAGCCCCAGATGGTTTGGCAGTGTGCACAAGGTATCTGATCAGGGTTTGGGAGCTCTCAGGGGGCTGGCTGGTTTGTGTTGATACCCAAGGACTATTGTCTGTCTGTCTGTCTGGGCCCACGTGGGACTCATTTTGAACTARCCTCCTTCACCCTCACACTCATCCAGGGAGGTTGCAACAGCCCCAGCTCCTCAGGGTGAGCCCAGGCTTGAAATAAAAGCACATTTTCCTATCATCAGGACTAATCATTCAGGCAATGATCAGAGGAAGCCAAAGCCTGGAGGTGCTGGGTAAGTTTTGGGAAAATCTCCCCATGTCACTGTCGACATTGAGCACTGGAGGAGGTTTGGAAAGCCAGAGGGGGGTTATTTGGGTTTTCTCTTTGCTGGTTTATTACTAGAATCCAACAATAACAACAAAACAAAATAAATTTCCCTCGTACCCAGAGTAATTTCAAACAACAACGCTTAGGTGGTGACAAGGCAAGAGGTGCTGTAAAACTTTTCTGTGGAGAAAATCAGAGCCAACACCTGAACAAAGTGAGGCTCCATCCCAAATAAAAAGAATGGGATTTTTTTGTGGAAAAAGGTAGACCCTGGCACCTCTCTAGGACAGCTGGGGAGACTTGGAAAGAAACTGGGAATCTGCAGGAGCAGAGAATGATGAGAGGTCTAGAAAATGTGATTTCTGCAGGAAGACAACAAGAACCAAGCTCATGCTGTCCTGAGGAGGGAGGGTGGAGGGTGAAGGCACAACATTGTAACTCAAACATTTAGATAGAGAGGAAATTCATAAACTAGTTTTGTGTCAACTGAGCAACAAGGAGAGAAATCATAGGCTTAATCATAGGCAGCAAAAGGGTCTTAGGCTAAAATCTGTAAAAGAGACTTAGGGATGCTCTGGCAGGGATTTTGCTGGCAGACTGTGCATTTGCCACTGCTGCAAACCCACACAAGGGCACCTCCGCCTCCCAGGCATGGCTCAGAGAGCTTTTGGCACCTACGCAAACTCACAAACTCCCTTCCAGCTCCATTTTCTCTGATTTTGAAATAACAGCAAAATTACAGCCTGGCAGCATAAGAGCTGGGATTATTTGTTTTAGGATTAACATAATTAGGCTAAGCATGAATCAGATGTTTTAGCAATTTGCAATTAAAGCGCACAGGAGAGATGCAAGTCTGTCTCTCTGTCACTGAAAGATCTACAGGCAGGAAGGAAATGCTGGCAGACACTTTCCTCTCACCTCCACACAGGCCAGGTAGGGCTACAGGAAGGATTAGGCATCACCTTTTAATCCTGTACAGTGCCAGGCTGAGCCCTGCTTGTACAGCCATAGCCTTGCAGCARTCTGATTTCAGTGTCCTAATTAACATCAATAAATGTTAGCGCTGGCTGGATTTGCTGGGAAGGCTTGAACTCCAGCTTAACTCAGTGCTGACATATCAGCAGTTGAACCCAGAGATCAGACCCCCCCTAGAGCTGCCTGTTTTAAGATCACAAGGGGTTGCTCTTGGCTGCCTGCACCTCCTGCAGTGTGGAGCCCACGTGCAGGAGCAGAGCGATGCTCTGGGACTGACACCCCATCCTGGCTGGAAACCTTTGATGAGAGTCAACCACATCCCTGGGACAGCCCCAGTGCATAATTGCAGCTCAAAACGTGCCTGTTTTATGGCTGGAAGAGCTTTAACTCCGTCTGCTGGATACACCTGGGCTTCTCTTGATCTGATAAGTGACTTTATCAGTGAACAGATCAGGAAGAAGACGCTTATCCCTCCATGGGTGCACACAGCAAGCAGTGATCAGGGAAATTTCAGAGGGTGATTATAATAATATTCTCTGTTATAATAATAATCTAGAGATTATTCCAGCCTCTTTATGACAGGCAAACCATGAAGGCTTTTGCAGTTTTCCCCAGTTTTCCTCCTGGTAGCAAGCTGCTTGCTCATTACACCTTGCCACAGCAATGAGTTTGGTTCAGGGAAACTCCATCCTTGCTYTGCATGGTCCTGGCATCAACAAGGGAATAACATTTTGTTCTGACTGCTGCTGAGGAATTTGTTTTATTTTGGTGACTGAATGCAATGTTAACTGGCAGTGCWCCACCAAGTGCAGGGAGAGGGGCTGGTGCTCTTCAAACACATGGAAAACTTCTTAAGCCCAAAAATGGCCCCAAAATGGCCCAAAAATGGCCCTGTTGTTGTTTTGACTCTGTTTTGAAATCAGCATCACTTTTCACATCTGTGGCAGTGGATAAACAAGGTTATGCAGCAATATAGACTCACGAGAGTGGAAGCCCAACAAGTAGAAGTGTATTTTACACCCAAGAGTGTATTTTAGAGGCAGCTGGACCTATCCATCCCTCCAAACTATGTGCACACAAGTCTTTCTTCTCCTGAATCTCAGCACTAAAAGCCCAGAGGGCTCAATTTTATCCCATCTATCCCACTTCTGGCACAATTTCCTCTCAGGAGAGGATACTGTGCTGCAGACTCTCCCAGCAGCAAACACCAAAGAAGGTTTTTGGAGGACTTTATTTAAAATATTTGAATGCACTTGCCCACAGCTCACCAACACCACTGGTTTACTGGGAATCTCTCTCACACTCTGATCAGCATCTGCTATAAAAAAGATGCAAAGACATGGGCATTTCTCTGACAAATGCTTCATTTCTTTAAGGAAGAAGTGTCTACAGAAGGCTTGAAATCTGAAATCAGGCTGGAGTTCNAAAAAAAAAAAAAAAAAAAAAAGAAAAAGAAAAGAAGAAGTGGCCAGGCTTAGCTCCCAACATCAAACTCCTCTGAAAATCCTGGCTGGAGACAGGGACATGCAGTCCCAAGGTCCAGGCTGCTGTTTGCAGACCAATTTAGCAGCATGCCTGCTCGACCCCTGGCTACAGTGGTACCATCTGTGGTCTATTACTGGGGATTTTGTACCAGCTGGGCAGCAAGAGCTTGTCTGAAATCCACTGCAGCTCGGGAGCTGATGAGCTATTTAGCTACTGCTTGTATTTGTCTTATAAAAGTAATAATGTCATGTTCTGTTGCCATTAAGGTCTGACATTAAATGCATTAATTTCCTAATAGATGTGAAGTAAGAGCTAGGGCAGCCTTTTATTTTAATGAACTGGGGACTGCTGTGATCCCATTCATCCACCCATGAAATCCACTGACTGACAAGGTCCYATTTCTGGGCAGCGGGGTTAAATGTGCTTCAGACAAAAGCCAGATTTTCCTTTCTTCTGCATGCCATGGGCAGGATCAAAGGAGTGGGGAAATGGACATTAAAGCACTTGTAATCAGGGACACAGACTCCATCCCAGCATGGGCCAGCCCCCTCCCAGGCTGATGGGAATGCTGCTGTGCGTTATTGCATGGGAAGCCTGGGAGCTCTGGGGAGAAAACCGGGCAGGTAAATGAGGCTGGGGGCAGGAGCTGCATGGACCAGGCTCAGATGTCATCACCAGGAGCTTCTCCACGTGGGAGYGAAAATCCCTTCCAGCTCTGGGGCTTCCTCCCTGTTCAAGGCTTTCTTAAGGAGCTTGTAGTAACACTGGGACTCAGCAGATGGTGCTGCTATGGATAACCCTGGAACGGGATGGAGGGATGGATGGGCCAGCAGGTCTGGGGAGAAAAGGAAAGTAGGAATACCAGTTTGATTACCAGTTCAAAAGCTGTGCTAATACACCAGAAAAGCTGTCCTCATGAATCACACCTCCCTGCAACTGGGACAACACTGTAGGAAATCCAAAAYGTGGGATGGAGACCTGGATGGGTGGCAGGGCTATTCCCCTTGGCTTGCTGGGCAAAACACAGGMCCTTAGAGGTGAGGATGAAGGTCACCTTCAGAGAATCTGGGGAGTCACCCCCTCCCCTTTGCCTTTCYCTTTGGCCTTTAAAGACACCCCTTTTCAAGCAACCCTCCCAAACAGTCTTGAAAGGATCAGGGCAGAAAGGCTGCTGATGTCTCCCAAAAGACAGCAAACTGGGAATGGCTTGTTTTCCAAGCACATATGAGTTCATTTTCCTCTCAAAATTTGCATTTATTTTTAACTGGATTAACATCCAACTAATGTGGATGTCAACCAGTTGGAATGCAATTTTGGGAATTATGGAGGAATTTAGCACTGTTGATACAAACCATGTGATGGAGTTGGAAAGCATATGATGTTTATCTGCATGGGCTTGGTGTCATTAGTACGCTCCGTGTTTCTCCTAGGTTAACTCTTAGGTGATCCAAATGGGGAGAAATATTTCTACCACAGCTCCCATATGGCTCAAATGAGAGAGTGCATTACTCAGCTTGGGGYTTAAAAGAAATAATAGGGATTTTATTACCCAGATCTTCCTCCTAACAGGAATAGATAACAGCACTATATATATATATAAAGTGATTTTTTTACTTGTTAGGCTGGGTTGTTTTTTTTTCCATTTGTCAATGTTTGAATTATTGCAGTGCATGATGATTTGTAAGCACATATGTATGAGCATAAGCAGGCAGCTCTCCTCATCCTGCATCTATTTCAGGCATGTTCAGAGGAGTTATTATGGCACGTGCTGAAACTTGAAGCTGATAACTCAGGAGAGGACTTAAACATCTTTAAGTCTGTACCACGAAAAGGGGAACCACCTTCCCTTTAAGCAGATGAGGCCCAGTGACCTTCTCAATGCTGAAATCCTGCCTCCAGGAATCACAGACCTGGAAGCATCAAAGCAGACAGGACGAGTTGTTCCTTAATCAAAATATTGTGGAACTGTGGTTCTGCCAGTGCTTTGCTGCTCAGGGTTTGTAGATACATAGGATGGTTGGAGAGCTTCAAAGAAAGATGTCAACCAAATGTTCCCCCAAGTCACATGCAGGGCAGAAGGAAATGTGCTTCCTAAAGGTCCTACCAGCAGATGGATATCTTTCTGCAGTCATTAAAGTTGTAAAGTCATCCCCCCAGCCCCCTCCCTACACACACATGAAAGATGAGGGGATTTGCATCCCAGACAAAGCCAGATTTGGGATCTGGACGTTTCCCTTCAGCACATGGATCTTGCAGTGGGTGTGGTGGGGGAAAGCRCAGCAAGGACCTGGCTGTGCTGAGCAGCTTTTTATGACCTTCTGCTGTGCTGCTGTGCCCCAACAGCCACTGGCATCTCTGTGCAGGGWCCCCACCCCAGAGACAGGCCAGTCCTGGGACACAGGGCCACCCCTGGCCACTGCTCTWCTGCCTCTTCCCACACAAGTGGTGGGAAATCAATGAAAAGGTGTTTGGTTGGAGCTGTCTCCAAAAACCTGCATTTACTGTATAGAAGAACATTTCCTGACCTGTCCCTGCTCCACAGRGGGCTCATTACAGCACAGAATTCCCTGTAAATCACATCACAGTGGCCTTTCTTCAGGAAGCTCCAGAATACCTGCTCCATGCTGACAAAGGTGGGAGGATTTTCCCGTGCTAGCATTGCTCCCTCCTGGGCATGGCCTCTCCCACAGGACATGATCCTGCACAGCTGCCTTCTTCACTGCCCCATCCATCTACATCCCTCATGAGGAAAAACTCATTTGGGAATGGTGAGACTGACAGAGGCTTTCCACATCTCTATTTCCACAGAGTTGTGTTCACCCAGCTGCACTTTCTCACCCMCAAAAAATGCCCAGCAAGATGGGASCTCCTTTCAAAAGAGGACAGGAACAKGAGGGATGAGTCTGAGACCCTCAGCAATGAGCTAAAGGGGTGATAAAAGGATAGTGGTGGTCTTTGGGCTCATACCTCTCTCATGCAGGGTCTGTAGAGTCAATGGCAGCTGCTTTGATGAATGTGGATTGGAGTAGAGCTCCCAGTTTCTCAATTCAGGYCAAATTTTAGTTCTACTTAATGGTCCCTGGGAATGCAGAAAGCTGATTTATGAATTGGGAAAATKACTTTAATTCATCCTCCTCCTCTTCCTGGTAACTCCTTCCCTCCCTGAATTCAYGGGAAGCCTGAGTCATCATGGCATTGTGACATCTTCAGTGTGACGTAGGATCCAACATTATTCTTATTTTATTATTTATTTTATTATATTTATGTATTATACTTGTTTTATTTATGCCTAATTCCTTGGAACTGGAGGCCTTTGTAGAGATATTACTTGTGCAACACAGAGCAGCTGAGCTGTGGTGGTGGCGCTCCTCAAGCTCTCACATGGACTCTTTACTCTTGCAGTTGTCTTGCAGTTAACAGAACCATTCCCTATCAAGTCCCACGAATGGCTAGAGGCCATTAAAAAGCCTCTTATCACCAACTAATTCCATAATTTTTGGAAACAGAACCCCCACGTGTTTTTTCAATAAGCTCTTCTCCTGACAGCGCTACATCTTTCACAAACACAGCAAGAGTAACCTCAGGACTTTGCCTGCAGCAGTGAAGTATGAAATTTTGAATTCCATGGGTCACTGTTTTCGCTGCAGCCAGATGTGGATAAAAGGCAAAGGGTGTTTTATTGTTGTTTTTTCAAGAAACAGAGAAAGGTTTGTACTAAGGTACACCCGCTACCCTAAAAACAAGTGGCTAACATGTGGCTTGAGTATCACCAATTGGCATTTCAATAGATGAAACTTTAAAAAAAAGTGTTTTGAATTTAAATATTCTGTCTGCAGCTAATAAAGCACATTATGACTGTAAATTGGATTTAGGGGAACATACAGGAGAGCTACAACCTTGATGCCAGGCTGTGCATTAGTTGGTGGTTTCTTTGGCATCACAGGTACCAATGGGTTGTGAGGGATATAAAAGGGAAATACTCAACAGTTCAGACCTTCCTTTAGTTCTAAACAGATTGGGTTATCCATGGGAAATAAATTACCAGATGTATCCAATCCCTGTGTGCAGTGATGGATGAGTCTATGAAAGCCTTCTTTATTGGTATGCATTTTATGCAAACTCTTCTGGCGACTGAGGCGTGTTAAAAAACTGCTTAGTTTAATTTCTCTGAAGCCCCAGTGTGCCACTGATGATTTAAACCCTCTGTTTCCTGCTTGGGGAGCTGAATATTGAGCAACCAGGAATGAATATCTCAATTCTGGAATTTTATGAGGAAAGCTATCTTCGTGGTAAAATTTCRGTGGACCTCTTGGAAACACTTCCAGAGAATATTTGAAGCTATGAAACCCATAAATAACAAACTGAGAAGTTTACTGTTTGTTTGTGAGGGGGAAAAAAATTCATATTTCTCTTTATTATTTGATCCAGCCCTCYCAGTCTGACAGACAATATTTGGGTTCCCAGCCATGGTCTGGGGTGGGACAATATTTGTGTGCAGCCCAGCAGAATGACATGATTTTGGCTTCCAGCAGTTTCCCCACTGTCTCCTGAAATGCTCTGTCATGAAACAAAAAGATAAAAATGGTGAATCACAATGAAACACAAACCAGAAATGTTTGGTCATCCTCCAGCTTTGGTTGCTGCTGCTTTTTGCCTGGTGCTTGACAGCACACTTGCCAGATGCACAAGTAGCAAGGTTGTGACAACCCTGAGATTTTGCTGCTGCACTACACTTCTAGGATGATGTTCTCTAAATGTTAACAGTTGTAACTCATGGTTTTCTGTAGAAAGTTGGATTTTTCTTTGTCTTGCTGCCCAAGTTCCTTTGTCAGAGGGATGGAGCATCCCTTCCACGGAGATGGGCTGAGAGAGTTGGGGTTTTTCAGCCTGGAGAAGTGAAGGCTCCAGGTCAATGCTGTTACAGCCTTTCAGTACTTAAAGGGAAAAATATTCTAGAGGGCAAATTTTTCAGCAGGACCYGTTGTGACCAGGACAAAGAGTGATGGTTTTAAACTAAAAGAGGGTTGATTTGGACTGGATATGAAGAAGAAAGTTTTTACAATGAGGGTGGTCAAACACCAGCATAGGTGGGACAGAGAGGTGGTGGCTGCCCCAGCCCTGGAAACATTCAAGGCCAGTTTGGATGGAGTCAGTTTGGACTGAGAAACCTGATCTAGTTGAAGATGTCCCTGTTATTGCAGGAGGTTTGGACTAAATGACCCTTAAAGATCCTTCCCAACCCAAATTACTCTATGATTCTCTGACAATGGAAAGAAAAATATTTAGCTATTTGTACCTGTTGRGAGCATTAATCTCTTCTCCAAATTATGTGATTTCTTTGCTTGTACCTTTACAAGATTTTCCACAGCACAGCACACAGAGCTTCAGCAGCCAGACCCCATTTAGCAGGAAATACGTGGCTTCAACTTGGTTAAAAATTAAACAGCCATAGAGTGGTTTGGATTGGAAGGGGCTTTAAAGATCACCTAGTACAACTCTGTCACTGTGAGCAGGGACACCTTCAACCAGAGCAGGCTGCTCAGGCCCCATCCAGCCCAGTCTGATCACAAAAATTGCTGGTGAAGGAGCAGATGAAAGCAGAGTAGGAAAAATGTGGGCTACTTCAGATGGAAGCATAGAATAGGGGAGGAAGTAAAGGGATTTGGAGACAGGAGCCTTCCCCTTTTGATGGCAGGAGGAGAGAGGATCACCCCAGCCATCGTGAGGGGACACAGCTGGCCTCATGCATGTCCTTGCTCCCTGTGTGGAAGAGGCAACTGAAGGAGAATTGAAGGAGAATCATTTTTCCCTTCCTCCTCCAGGACTGTGGGGGCAGAATCAGCCTTTCAGATTTACCACCACAGGCTGGTCCTGCTCCAAGCAAAGCCTTTGGAGCAGCAACTGCACCACGCAGGATCACAGAAACTCAGTCTCACCCCTGGTAGTCTAATGTTCTCAATAACTGAACCCCTGTGAGGAGCAGGTATTTTCATCCCTTTYTAATTTGCAGTTGGGACCTAGGGCAATTTTTGTTCCTGAAACTTTGGAGTTACTTCAACATCATGAAGCCAGGGAACAACTGCTCATGTTCTCGCTCTGGCATTTGAAGTCTCCCTATGAAACAGCTGGGCTCTGATGTGCAAGATACCTGCTTCCCACTATTTGGCTTCCAACAGCAAGAGGATGACTTATGGCCATGAACTATCCCTTAATTTAACACATCAAAACCGAGCAAAAACAAACAAAGCAGAGTGAAGAACACATGTAGACCATGAACTCACATTCTGCACCTTGCACTTTTGCCCAGAGCACATGTTTKTGCAGCTTATCTCCCTAGGTATCTGTGATGGTGCCTTCTCCTGTGTTTGTTTTCTTTGTGTGGGGATTCTTGGCAAGRAACTGTTTCTCTGGGAGAAAAAGCAGTTTTTGCTTCTCTCTGGCCATGGACCAAACAAAGACCTTAACTGGACACTTAACCACGAGTTCCAAAACCTGTCCCAGTACATGAAATGGCTTGCACTGATTCCAGAGGGTCTTGAGGAAGGTTATCTCCCAACTACTTTGTCCTTTTGAGCTGCATTATCCTTCACTTACATCAGTTTCCTGTAAGGTCTCTCTCTCTGATCTCATAAAGCCCTTCAGCAGCCCCAAAATGCAATGTAATGTCACAGCAGCARCTTAGAGTCTTGCCTTGGTGTGAAATGGGGCAAAGATCCATCCATGGGTGCAGCCTTTGGTAGCTGGGATTTATCCCACAGTGTGACAGGCAGTGATCACCTCTTACACCTAATAGACTGTAAAAAGCTAATAGGATACTCCCAACCAAAACCGACCCATTAATTCTTATTTTTATTTCCACTGACTGCTTTTTCCTCTACTCCTTTTAAGTGAAAGGCTCCCGAGGTGTATCATTCATGGGTGATATCAATGCATCTCTATTGGAAAAAATATTGTGTTACTTCCAAAGACAAAGCTCAGATATGCTTTAGACCAGAGATTCCCACTGTGGGCTCCAAGTTCTGCAGCTGATTTTTCAGCTGGAAAACAGACCTGGTGAAGCTCAGCTTCAAGTTGACTGAAAGGGCCTATAACACTTCCTGAAAACACTTTTAACTCGTTTCTAAATTTGTCCTCCTCTTTGTACTGGAATAAGTGTCAGTTTAAAAAGATAGTGAGGAAAAGAGTCCCAGTTTCTTCTGGCCAGCAGAAACGCGGAGTTCTTCCTGTCAGTCCTGAGTTTGTGTTACAGCTGTCAGATGTTGTCCCTCACCAAACACAAAAACTCAGGTCTTCAGCTGCTCTTGCAGGGCCCCAAAACTTGCTCAGAAACTGCTTCATTATCAGCAGGGATCTGCATGGATTTGTGGATACAAAGCCACACACRAAAAGCCAAGGAGGTGCCACATCCAGCCCATTCCCACTGCTGATAAGGAGTGAAAATACAGCCTCTCCTGTGTTCCTCATGATGAATACAGAATGAAAGGGTCAAATCCAACAGCTAATGGCTGGTCAGAGATTCAGTTGGGCGAGGGTTAAGATCAAGTCTTGTGGAGTCAGGAAAGAGAAAGGCCCCAAGTGTCCTCAAAATTTCCATATGACATTTAGGTATCAATAAGGGCATTGTTCAGGAGCAAGAGCTCATTTTCTAAGGAAGGCAGCTTGCTCCTTGCAGACCACTCTGCCTGTGGCTGGGGATGCCAGGCTGCTGCTTGGCAAGGAGCTTGTTGGTTCATTTAAAAAATGCCCAAGTTAAACGAGGTATAAATCAACGCCGTTTCACTCATATTAAGACACACCAACTTAATCCTGCTGAGGACACTGACCTGAAAATGTTTAACAAAGTCAACATTTCTAGGGAAAAGTTTTCCTGTGCAGAATTTCCAAAGGCTTTTGGTGTTTTTTGTAGTTTATTTTTCATCTAAAAATCSATTGGACATATTTAATTTTTTTTTAAGGATTATCTCATAATCTTACCCTGTTACAAAATGTATTCATAATCCTCATGGCAGTTACTTAGCAAGTCTTAAACCTGTCATTAAAATACCTCCTCTTGTTACTACAATCAGCAGTCTTAATACACTGCAAGTCTCTCCTTTTTTCTTTTTTTTTCTTTTCTCACTTTGTTCCCAAATGGCTTAAACCAAGGTATGACAGGTAGCAAACAATCCTCCCTCTAATTACTTGGAAGAAACAAATAAAGGGAAGGAATACGTTTGTGTGGCAAATTCCTGAGAGTTTGGAAACTAGAGGCTGTAGGAATGTGCCCTGGGAAATTTTAAACCCACTCCAAAGCTGTGGGTTTGAGCAGTGGTGGATTTAGTCCCTGGAAGGCATGGAAGGGGAGAGATACTGCCAAAAGAGGGGGTGGCTGTGAGCATTCCCAGTCCTGGGGTGAAAATGAGGAATCAAGGTCCTGTGCAGGAAGATGTGCCATGTCTGGATGCAGGGAAATTTACCTTGGGCTTTACCTGGAAGTGCTCAGCAGCCTGGTGTGGCTCAGCAGTGCCTGAGTCCCTCCCAGCACTGAATCCCTTGGGACAGCCCAGGCTTGGGAGATCCAGGAATGGTTGGACACCGGTGAGTAGAAGGGTAAGCACCGRGAAGCAAAGGGGCCACATTGCTGGGGGAGTGGGTGTGAGTATCAGGGAGGGGAAGGCTGGGAGCAGATGTCAGATTCATGGCAGAAAAAAAGCTCCTGAAGTGAAGGGGAAACACTGCAACATCTCTGGAAGGGGGAGGATTGAGGAGTCACTTGGTCAGTAATTCAGCAGGATGTGAAACTCTAAGCACAGGGTAAATGCATCAGACAGCTCCAACCTGTCGGGAAATCAGTTTGTTCAACACCCAGCCCCATCCCAAACCTGCACCTCTGCAGGGGTTGTGTCCAAAATTGCTCCCAGGTTGTGCTTTCTGTGAGGGTTTTTAGGGGCAAACACGAGCTGAGGTTCAGAGTCTCCCGAGACCCCRCGCTGTCCTGGGAGCTGCTGGGTAAACAGTGGTTTGAAATCAGATATGGCCTGCACAGAACTCCTCACAAGATAATTAGGCTCAACTGGGATTTTTTAAAAAGGCATTAACTTMGTGAACTTTTCAGTCTAAAACAATGCCACAATGACCACGTTGGGAATAAGGCATTCTGGCCCTTCTTGGGGATCGTGTGTTGAAGTTGTCTTGTTAGTAGGGAGGCGTTAATGCAATAAAGGAGAGCATTGTGGCCTGGAACAGCTGGGCTTTTCTAACTGCTTGCCTAAATGTGGATGATTAATGACCAAAATGCATCCTTGCTGAATGGCATTGAGAGGCTGGAGGTATTTCATGGCATTTTCCTTTTTCCATTTTTGTAAGAGATTTCTTGCAAACAAAGCTCCATTGATGTGGGTCCATTACAGATATGCAAAGTGAATTCCAAATTATTGCCTATCTGATGGGTGACAATGCTGTTACATTGTTGTTGCATGTTTCAGGCTGCAGGATCTGAAGATGCTCAGAAAGCCACTTGGTGCTTTTGGAGACTGGAGCTACTCAAACATTTTAATGAGATTTGTTGTCATTGTTGTCGGAAAACGCTGCTTCATCCAAACCAGAACATCTTGCAGTGAAATAGCCCCATTAATAACATTTCCATGGGAAAGTGTTCAGCTTTTCTGGGGTCAATTTATAAGCAGAGAAGAATGTAAATGAGAACCCCGATCTTCTCAGTCTGAAACCAGATGTTTCAATGGCAACAGCGACAACAACAAAAAACACTTTGGGGAAGCRTTTGTAAAGTTTGGTTCTTTTTCCACACCGGAATGAAAACACATTTCCAGACCTCAAAGACCTTTGTGGAAGTGCACTGCAGATCTCTGGCTGCCTCAACTAGAAACTTCTTGGCCCATCAGGAAAGGGCCTGGCACATAAATCCTTTGTTAGTCCAGCCATGCCATGGCCACCCTGCCTCACCCTTGGACTTGGGTGGAGATGTCACCCATCTGCTGCTGTCTGTGCTTTCCCCATCTGCCCTGAAGGCTCTGGAAATGCAGAAGAGCTGCCTTGCTTTTCCTCACCTGTAAAATGTGGTTCATAAAAAGTAGGAAGAGTTCTTTGGATGTGTGAGCAGCCATCTGGGGGAGAGGCAGTATTGTGGTATCACGAGATGTGAAACACTGCCACCAAATAAAAGCTCAGAGTAGGTTTATAACACAACTATCAGGAGTGCATGTGAAAGGCAAAGCTAAAGGCCGGGCAAGTCTGCAAGGAATGTCCCAATTTCCCAGTGCTGCTGTCCAACACCATCCCACAGCTGCCAGTGTGCAGGTTTGGGTGTCACCCAYCAGTGCTGCACCAGCAGTGCCTTGGGGACTCCTGGCTGGTAGGAGGCACCCAGTTAGGATGGGTGGGTGTATCCATGTGTCTCTTCAGGGTGGAACAGGCAGTTCTTAACTTCTTGCCAACACTCTGTGCATGACTGCAGATTGGTGGGGAAGAAAGAACTGCATTTTGATACCAGTTYTGCTGGCTGACCCTTCTGTGCCCGCAAGCCACACGTGTGAATGACAATTTCCTTCACCTAAAGGCACTGCTGCAGCCAGGCAAGGTATATCATGCATTTATCCAAGGCACTTAGAGGCAACTTTTTTTTTTTCCTCAGCCAGCATGTTGGCTTTTATCATTCAACAGGCCACGGAATTGTTTTCCCTAACATCCCCTTAAGAAGGATGTATTTTTCAAAATACTGCCATTCCCTTCTCTAAAACAGGTTTTGATGTGGCTACTTCAAATCAAAACCATGAGCTTTCCTCTCCTCACGCCCACCAACTTAAAACCTGCCCCCAATGCCAGTGGTTCAGAACTATCCAAATAAAGCAGTTGCTTTAAGGAGTGTTTGCTTTTCCTCTCAGGCTCCTTCTCCTGACGCTGTATTGTTTGTGGAAAAAGAGTTCTCTGGGTGGGTCATTGAGCTGTCGTGGTTAAGAAGCTGTATTTGAAGTCTGGTTCAGTGTAGAAGAAAAACATGTCAAAACAGCCTTGAAAGTACAGCTCCCTTTTTTCCCTCCTCCATGTCAGGATGTTACCTTTTCCCCCTGCATGTAGCAGCTCTCTCCCATGAAAAACAGCTTCTTGAGGACATTTGCTGGGTGGCTCCAAAATGCAGTGAAAATAACACTCYTTTCATACCAGGAAAACAAATTGCTTCTGGAATAAAGCCATGCCTATACAGCTCTGCATTTTAACTCTGCTTGAATACTCACTCCTGGATATCTTTATATCAGGGAAACATGCTTAATTRTTCCTGAGTAATTTTGCCTGCTGGACTGCAATTCCTCAAATAAATGCTATGTGGGATTTTCCTGATGATGTTGTTCTTTTCGTTTGAAAGGATGCCAAGGAGCAGGTCTCCCTCTTCCATCTTCCCCCTCTACCTTTTGACTTTAAAGCAGATTCTTGGTGCTCCTTAAGTAAACACTCCTCTGAGATAATTTTTCATGGAGTGGCATGAATGCCACGAGCCCAGAAATGGCATTAATGCATTTTTCTTCTGTGGMTTTGGAATGACATGCATCTAATGTGGATGTGTGTTGCCTCAGAGAATGCTCTGTTTTCTATTCCTCTGTTTGATTCTCTGCAGCTGGGGAGCCACGTTTCACAGGTGGTTGGGAAGCTTATTAGATTATTCATAACTGGGTTTATTTCTTYTTCTTTTCCTTTTTCCCCCCCTTTGAGCAATTAAAAACATGTGTCAAAGGAGGCCTGAGATGATTAAAAGCACTCTTGACATCTCTTTCCCATTTACCTTTTGCTGTTTTTACTTGGGTTACACAAAGCCTGGTACCCACAGACGAGGYCCTAAAAGAGAGAGAAGTGAGTGTTTTTCCTGTTAGAAATAGTTAAAATAAAAAAGATTTGCTGCTGGTTTATCAGGGACTCCTGTGTGAGAAAACTCTGTTGCTTTCCTGGGAATGAGCAGCAATCACAGTCATAATTATCATAATGATGATGAATGTTTTCAGGCATTTTTTCTGCTGGTGACCACAGTGACAGACTCTGGGCAAGCACTGCTCATCCGAAGATGAATTCCCAATCCATGGCAGYCTTCAAAGAGGCACACACACCAGGAAGGAGAAAAGTACTGAGAGAGTCATTGATGGGGAGAATTCTCTGAGCCAGAAGAGAAGTTGTTACTGCACGAATTCCCAGCTGAAATTCACTGTGGATGGTGAGGATTTGCAAGCCCCCATCAGGATGGTCCAGACCATGTGTGAGCCAGACTCCAGCTTGGCATCCCCTCCAGAGGAGGACTCTGGTAGCTCTCATGTGGCCTGTTCAGCTCCCAGGGGAGCCCAGGCTGACTTCTCAGAGGTGTTGAGCTTTGACTGGCTCAGGCTCAGGCTGTGCTTGTGAATAGCCAGACCCCAAAAAGCTGAGCTGATTTTCAGGGAAGAGCTTCAAGCAAAGGAAATTAGCTCCGTGTTGTACATTGTACAGGCTTTTTAAAGGGGTTTTGTTAAAAAAAAAAAAAAAAAAGTAGGATTCACATTTGGTTGAAACTGCTGGATTCTTAAGGGACACATACACGCAATGGAAGGAGACGGGGTAAAAAGATCAATACCAGAAGTAGTAGTGTTATAAACAGATCATAAAATCGTGGAATCATACAATAGTTTGGGTGGGAAGGGACCTTAAAGCTCATCCAGTTCCACCCCCTGCCATGGGCAGGAACACCTTACACTAGACCAGGTTGTCCAAAACTCCATCCATCCTGGCCTTGGACACTCCCAGGGATGGGGTGTCCTGCCTGGGGAGATGGGAGAGGTGCCCAGCACACGTGTGGGCTGTGGTGATGGGACAGAAACATCTCTTCACACGTCTCAAGTTAAGCTACTCACCAGCTATTCATCCTTCTTCAGGGCATCTCCCATCCCTGGAGTGGTTCCCACCAAAACCTGTCAGGCAGAAAGCCTTTGTCTTCCTCTTCCTCACTATGTGTCAGTGACAACTACAGCTCCACAGTGCAGCTGCCTGTTTTTACCATCAGCCAGCAGCTCCCTCCTCTTCTCCAACTCTTCTGCTGCTAAATAATTCAGATACTGAAAAGTTTCCTTTTAAAAGGCTCCTGGCTTATATGTATCCCTCATGCATCATGATTTTTTGCATTATCTCCTCCTCTGCCTTTGGGTCACTTCTTATACACAGAAAACAAGAACAGGATGGCAAAGTTTGCATGAAATATCCATCCTTGTGTGGGAGCAAACGCAGACAGCTGAGTCAGGCCATGCTCACAAACAGCCCAAACGCTGCAAAACATCCAGCCCCACCACTCCTCCAGCTGCAGGTTTTCCCAGTCCAACCATCCACCACCACCACCCATTTCTACAATCAGCCTCTTTGGAATTCACCCACCTCAAGGAGCTGCTCTTTGGAAATATCAGGGTGAAAACGACTTTAAAAACAGCTTGGACAGCAGTGTGTGTCTGAGGTTGAGCCTGGATTTACACCTAACCTCACCCCAACTGGAGCTGGAGCTGTGGAATGTGCTGCCTGCACAGAAAACGTCCCCGGCAGCAGGCTGCTGTCATGTTCAGTGGCACATCCACACTGCCATCAGCTGTGCTCCTCGGTGACCTCTCCTTCGCAGACGGAAATGAGCTGCTTCTTCTCCTCATCCTGACATCTGCCAGCAATCTGAGGGCTGCTCCATCCTGCACAGCTTGGTTTCCTATTCACCCTTTTGGTGAGGAAAGGTCACGTGGAGTGGGCATAATAATGTTTTCTAGTTAACCCACGGGTCTCACCTCTGGTTCTAATCACCTCCTGGTATGGAAATCAACAGCATGTCTATGGTGTCTGATCAGAGGAGAAGCCAGACACACTCAGCTTTTTTATTTTTTTTCCCCTCAAAGACAACTCAAACTTGTCTAAATTCCTACTTTTCAAGAGAGGCGTTAGGGGGAAAGCTTCATTCAGTAGCCATGGGAACACACAAAGAAAAGAAGCAACCTRAAGCTGACTTACGTGGAAGTAACAGAACAAACCTTGTGTCCMTCAGGGGAATCTGGAGTCATTCTGGAATTTTATTGTGCAAAATACCAGTTCTCCTTATCCCAGGGATCACCCACTTTCCTGTCCAGAGGTCTACTCCTCTCAGGCACTTTTCAGCTTTTCCACTTGCAGGTTCTGTCCCTTGAGACATTTCCCAGAGGGCGAGGAGAGCTGCAGTGCTGCTCACAGGTCTGCCCYTGACATCCTATGTAGCCTGTGAAGGTCACCAGCAATGTCACCCCTGAGAACCTGCTTTTCCAGCTGAATCCAGGCCAGATTCCTCTGGAGGGCTGTGATCCAGGACACAACACTTCCACTTGCATCCGCTCGGGGAGCGCTGCCTGATGCTGCACAGCCCTGGCTGGGATTGCCCCCAGTAATGATGTTCCTTCAATTAACCTCGCTGAGATCAGATCTTGTTCAGCTCACAGTGGTTCTGAAAATCCCATTTCCCTCATCTTCTTGGTCCACGGGTTCCCCCAGGATGATGTCACCTCCTCTGCCTGCACCAGAGGTGGAAATGTCTTGCTGCTTGCTCATGTTCCTGTAGGGTSTCTCAGCAGCACCAGGAGGCACAAATAAATAACAGTGTACAGCACCAGCTGAAGTTTATTGGAGCTAAGACTGGGGGTAATTGCCTGAAGCAAGGAGAGATAGGTTGAGTTTTTGGGGTGGCTGGATTCCAGAGTGAAGCAAGAAACCCCCATCCTACCCATAGCTGTGCCAGGGCTTATCTCCTTTCCTCCACTTCTGCTTAATTAAGTTAGGTCCTGATGAGCTGAGCTGCCAGCCATGCCTGTGCTTCCCTGCTCAGATTGCTTTCACAAATGGTGTGACCTCTTCTTTCTCTGGTTACTCTGCAAATATCATTTTATACCAGGATGTTTTCCAGCCTGCCCAGCTGCAGCAAAGTGACGACTTCTGGAGGAACAAGTCAGCCCAAGGTGTTGATGCAGCCTGACTGGAGCTACAGGGAGCTCTCAGACTACACATTTTCTTACATTTCTCTCCTAGATCACTCTTTTTCTGCAGCTTGAACTCTATTTTTCTCGTGTGGAACCCKCCTGTGCATGTCCTAGGGCTCAGCAAAACCCCCTTCCATTCAGAGCTGGGAAAGATGCTGCTCTTCTCTTAAACCTAAAAAGAGTAGTTGGTGGCAGAAACTGCAGAAAAACAGCTTTTTCTTCCCCCTGCTTCTCCTCCCATCCTCCCCATGGGTGCTGCTGCTCACCCAGATTTTCCCAAGCACTTTATTTTCATGGAGTTAAGGAAGCAACTGGTTCTTTGGGATTTACATACCTTTGAGGTAAAGACAGAGGGATTTTACCCAAATTTTGCAGCTTTTTCACATTGCTCTCTGAGCTGACACCTTTCCTTTGAAACAGGGAACATGACAAGCACTTTTTGTCCAACGTCTTGAATCTTAATCCAATTTTTGCAAGGGATTAAAGAATTTTGTGGACAGGTGCTTTTTTTTTTTTAATTCCTCCCCTCATMTACTTTGCTGCTGTGCTTGGACAAGTAATTTCTGCAGAGTAGGAAGTGCAGCCAAAGCAAGTAGTTTGGTGCCTTTTCTCAGTAAAGCAATTATAAAAATTATCAGCCTCGGATTTATTTTCACACAAAATTAAAACTACATTGAGAYACAATGGAAAAATATCACAAATAAAAACTGCACCAAGAGCCCGRCTCCAAAGTGCTTGGTTCTTCCTGAGTTACATATGCAGTAAAACAGTGATTTCAGTGGGAATATAAAGGCAAAGCTGGTGTTAAATCTGGAACTGGTTTGCACCCAAGCTTTGCCTGGTGGCCTCATCAATCTCGTTTGATCGATTCGTCCCATGTTGTCCTGCTAGGGCTGAATGCAAAAAGGAGCWACAGAGGGGTTTTGTTTTGATACCATATCAGGTTATTCCTGAGGGAGCCCTGCAGGGGCAGAGGAGGGATGTTATTCCCTGCTAATCCGGGCTSTTTACAGGGTGCAGGCTGGAATATCCCAGGATATTTGAGTTTGAAGGTGCCTGCAGTGAGCGTGGCTCTGACACAGCCAGAGACTCACATCAGTCAGCTCCTGAGGCACCATTGAAATTCTGACAAGTGCAGCTCAGAGCCTCCCCAGGAGACCTTGGTGGGTTTGGCCTCTCATAGGAGGAGTGATGGGATTCCTCTTTGGTGGCTCCTCCTGAGGCCAAACAACAGAGCGTGTTCTTAAAAGGACTTTGCAGCAAGAAAATCACCAAGACGTGGCCAAATCTGAGCTGGCATGAAATATGGAGGCACCCAGTGTCCTCTTTTTTATCCAGCCCTGTGGTTTTTTGGGGTTTTTTTYSCCTTTGGTCAGTAGGTGATGCCATTACAAGGAAAGATKGGGATTTTCCCCTGTCACAGACACCCAGATCCCTCAGGGCAGATACCTGATCCTGTCTGCACACACTGCCAGCACTCCAAAGAAGCCCATCTGTAGATCTTAAAAAGCCTGAAGTTATGTCTTTGCTGGCTTCAGATAATCTTGTAAAGCTTTATCCACGCCCCAAGGACAGACAATAAAACAAATAGAGAAATTCAGAAAAACTGGAGGCAAAACATCACCTCAAACTCACATTTGGTTAATGTAAATAAAGATGACATTTTTTCCTGTCATTACATTTCAGTTGAGTCCCTGTGCTGTCCCACCTTGCCTGCATGGCATTAAGGACCACTGCAGGGATTTTTTAGTACCTTAAAGCAATCTGGTAAGGTAATTTCATTTCTTCCCAGTAACACTTGTGATTAAAACACTCCCTTCCATTGTGGAAAATGTACTGTGAAACATGTACTCATCTTCCCCAATAAAGCCTTTATGGGGTTGAAGGGGGAAAGTAATGTTTTCCAGTACTCACCAAAGCTAGAATTTCATATGAAATTTTAATTCATGGTGTATTTTTAACCCTGGAAACCTGATCTGGGTAGGATGGTGTTTGTATATCATGTATCTCACACACACACACACACACACACGTCCCTTGCCAAGGATTATTTTGTACTTGGTAATGTGTTCCATCCACATATTAATACACTTATTTATGGGATTAATAGGATGAGCTCCTGCCAAGAGCAGAGTGCTCTGCATGGTGGATCAGCACGTTCTGCTGCTGTCCCACCACCTGGGATTGCTACAGGAAGAATTCCACACAGATTCTGGTGTCCCAGTCCTCCCCATAAAGCACCAGTGTTGGGCTGAGTGGCTGCACTGGGGTCTCCTTTGGGGTTTACATCCTCTCTCTTGAGTCCAGCATGTTTTTGGCTCCTTGTGGATTAGGGTTTTGTGGTTCCCTGGGTGAAAATGATGCATGGCCTGCTCAGCCCATGCAGGTGCACAGCTAGGTGGCCCTGGGCTCAAAGCCAGCTGCTCTTCTCTCTTCTCTTCTCTTCTCCTCTCCTCTCCTCTTCTCTCCTCTCCTCTTCTCTTCTCTTCTCTTCTCTTCTCTTCTCTTCTCTTCTCTTCTCTTCTCTTCTCTTCTCTTCTCTTCTCTTCTCTTCTCTTCTCTTCTCTT